>PVJI01016231.1:0-38780 GCA_004026765.1 Micronycteris hirsuta
GACCATATTTTGCCATGTATAATGAGCACCCACGTTTTTTGCCCAGACTTTCTGGAAAAAAGTCTCCTGTTTTAATTTTTTAATTCAATTATTTATTTATTTATATTTAGAAACAAAACCGATGATTGTATTCCAGGGTATTATTTTGCATACAGATATCGTTATTGCTTTCTAGATGTAACACTTTTAATGCATAACCATAAGTAAAATAATTAAAAGTGTGGCTCAGTGGATTGAGTGCTGGACTGTAAACCAAAAGGGCGCTGGTTTGATTCCCTGTCAGGGCACATGCCTAGGTTGCAGGCCAGGTCCCCAGATGGCAAATGATTGATTCTCTCCCTCTCTTTCTCCCCTCTTTCCCCTCTCTCTAAAAAGAAATAATCTTTAAAAAAATAAAAACATTTATATTGATACGGAATTAGTACTACCCATGTATAATGTGCATCCTTATTTTCCCCTCAAAAATTAGGGCAAAAAGTATGCATTATACACAGCAAAATATGGATAATAGTTTTATTCAGTTTGGTGACAATGATAAGTAAAGAATGTATATTTAATTGAAATGCCATAAAATTGGGATATTGGAACGTTTAAAAAATAAGAGCCAGCTTACAGAAATCAGAAGACACTGTTTTAAAATTGTTAGCAAGCATGTTCACTTTTTAAAAATATATGGGAAAATTAAAAACAGTTTTCTTAATATGAAAAAGTACAAAATAAAAATGGCAACTAGTATATAACATCCATTAATAACAATAGTTACTGTTCTATATTAGTAGTCATCTTTTAAAGGCACTTATGAAGTTATTAATCATTTAATTTAATTCTCACAAGCAGCAATTAGGTACTGATATTCCCATTTAACAGGTAATTTCATCACTTGATCTGTCCTTGTTACACCTTTCCCCCCAGCCCCCAACAACTAGTATAGGCTGTGATATGCACTTGACCGGTGCTTCCTTGACCAGCCCGCGAGTGTGATGTTGTGGAAACAACGTTGTCTTTGGATGTGATTGACCTAAGACTGACCGGCCGTGGAGCTGATAAGGGCTCTGCTGCTTTACCAGCTGAATGTTTCTGGGCAATTTACTTAATCTCTCTGTGCCTCAGTGTTTTCAGTTATAAAGTAAAGATGATAATAGTACCTACTTCATTGGGATGTTGGATTGAGCAAATAAAATAATGTAAATGTAAAATGCTTAGCATAGTGCTATAACATAGTAAGCACTTGAAAATGATGGCTGTTACTATTTGCACATAATAGAATGTTCAGAAAATAATAAATAAATGGATGGGTGTGTCTTGAGAGTACCCAAAGTAGCTCCTGGCTGCCCTGAGGGCATTGGAGGAAGGAGTCACACAGCAGAGGGTATTTGGCCCAATCAGCTGAGCCCATGGAATGATAGGACTGGGTAAAGTTCTTTGAGTTCTACTCTATCATTCTACAGAGAAGCTGACTCCCAAGAAAGGGAGTAGGTCACCCCTTCCTGCCAAACAACCAGGAAGTTACCCTGAGAAGCCCCTCCCTGGGGGAGGGAGCAGCGGTGAGTCAGGCCTGGGTAGCCTTACATCTGTTCTGAGAGGTGCTCACCTCTGCCCTGTTTTTGGAGGAGTGGCCAAGAGGATCACGAAACTGGGAACTCAACAGTTTATCCTAGCTTCTAGGGCAGGGAGTAAGGAGAGTTAGGGGAGGGGCCCCCCAGCACCCAGTCCTAGCACACCTTTGGTTAATATTTATCCCTTTCCTTCCTTGGCCTGGAAACCAAGGGGGAAGTGAAGCAACAGCTTGTGAGGCAAGATCCCATTGACTCAGAGAATCGTGTTCCTGTGAGCGATGACTCATCATGCACCTCAGAGCCACGAGGAGTGTCCCCCACCTGCGTTCTGCACGGCCCTCGCCACTTGGTGGGCCACTGTGGCGGTTACTGTTCCTCTGCCCAGGGGAGCCTAAAGATGCCCTGGCAGCCCCCTCCCCACCTTCCCCCACCCCAGCTCATGACTGTGGTGTAGTATCAGGGCCCTTGATCTCCCAATAATGCACTTTCCCTTGAAGAGACCCCTCATGTCTTGCCTGGATGTAGTGATGCTTCTTCTCCCTAGACTCTTGTCAGTACTACCTCCGGACAGGCTTCCTAAAACAGATGTCATCAGGGCACCCCCAGAGAGTTCTTCACCGCCTGTGCATTGAGCTCCAGACTCCTCAGCGCAACGTGGTCCCGACCAAATTTTCTGCCTCATCCCAAACCCTTTTCTTTTTTTCCCCACCACGTACCCTATGCTCCAGCTCAGGGCTTCTCAGTATGGTTTATGGATCACCTTCTTCAGAATCATTGAGGACACTTGTTTTAAAATGCAGATTCTTGAGCCTACCGCATCAGCTGCTCCTGGGGCCAGGTAATCTGCATTTTAACGATACTGAGGCTGATTCTTGTGCAGGCTGCCATTTAAAAACTGCTCTGTCGCCCTGACTGGTGTGGCTCAGTGGGCTGGGTGTTGTCCTGCAAACCAAAAGGTTGCCCGTTCGATTCCCATTCGGGGCACATGCCTGGGTTGTGGTCCAGGTCCCTAGTTGGGAGCATCCAAGAGGCAACCAATCAATGTCTCTCTCCTTCTCCCTCCCTTCCCCTCTCTCTAAAAATAAATAAATAAAGTCTTAAAAACCACTGCTCTGCCAAACCAGATTGTTCAGTTTCCCGACTGTCTCTGGGCCCTCAGTACGCTTTCCCGTGCTGTTCCTCTTTCTAGAATGCCCTTCCCACACTTCCCCACCTGGACTGCTCTGTGTGCTTTAAGGTCCATCTCCCATGTTAGTTCCTCTGTGCTGCTTTCCTCAAATCTAGGTTTCTTTTTTATGTGCACACCATCCCACTGCCCTTTCTACCTACCGCTGCTCTAGAATTTTCCTGTCGTGTCAGGGTTGGCTCCTGTACTTGTCAGTGAGCTCAATAAAGACCATAGATAATTCCCGTTTTCAATCCCCAGGGCCTACCAAAGTGCATGGCAGAAAAAAAGGCATGTTTTCTGAGTGAATGAAGGAAGACCGGGCCTCAGTCTAACTCAGAAAGGTAGATTTAATACATTGGGTAGCTGACAGAGCCGGGATTTATGGTGCATGTTTTGCTTCACAGTTTCCGTCTTTTAACTTGGTCTTAGTGTTTGGTCTACCCTTGAAGAAGCTATGGATTTATATTTTGACAACTGGTATTTAGATTAGCCATGACTTAAGACTTAGAAATGTTTCTTCAGATCCCCAAATGTGGCTTCGTCAGGCCAAGGAACTGCTTTCTCTTGATCTGTTTGAATCAACCAGGAAGGAATCTGTATTTTTTTTTGGTCTACCTCAGATCTGTTCCCGAGGATCATCCATCTCATGATTCTTGAACTTTTAACCCTAGTGACATAACTGCCACCTCAGCCAGACACGCCCTGGACCTTGTCATGACTGATTCAGCTCAGAAATGCCAACATACCAGCCTCTGGCTGGAATTTCCTTGCCTTCAGCCTGCCTACCTCTTCCACTCCCCATTTCCCTGCCCTCTGATGTCATGGCTCACTGGGTCTCTTTTCTAAGCCCCAGCCCATGACTGGCCTCCTTTCTTCTTCCCCTTCTGCAGGGAGATGCTCCTCCTCCTGTCTGAGACAGTCCCTTACGCAGGCACCGGACTCCACCTCTCTCAAACCCTGGGCACTCTGCACCACCATCATCTCCTTTTCCTACACCTTCAGTCTTTCCTCTGGCTCTTTCCCTCCCACACGTCAATGCTGTCTGGTTTCTCTCACCTTTGTGGCTACCCTCCTCCATCTATTAGCCAGTTAAAGTTCTGGGACCAATGGAGAGATGTCAAGTCCTTTGCCCATTTTTGAATCAGATTCTTTGTCTTTTTGTTGTCAGCTTGTAGGCATTCTTTCTATAGTCCAGATAGCAGCCCTTTATCAGATATGATTTGCAAATGTTTTCTGCCATTGCATAGGTTGCCCTTTTACTCTGATAGTGTACTTTCGTGCACAGAAGTGTTTAATTTTTATGTAGTCCATTCTATCTTTTCTATCGTCTGTGCTTTTGGTGTCCTATCTGCCGATAAGCTTTCAAATACAAAAATTTATATCCTTTCACCCTCCAGTTATTAATCCTCTGATGGTTCCTTTTTCAACTCCTTAGTGATCTAGTCTCTGTACTTCTTCAATCTCACCTCTTGCTAATAGCTCCACCCAAATACGCTTATCCAGACATTCTGAATTACTACATAGCTCTGAGCATTCACCGTGTTCTCTGGCATCACCATGTCTTTGCACTTGCTAGTCCCACTTCCTCACCCTCTTTGCTTTTCACTAAACAACCTTTCATTCATCTCTCTCTATTTTTTTAAAGAGAGCGGGAGAAACATCGATGTGTGGAAGCTACATCAATCAGTTGCCTCTCACACACCCCAAACCGGTGACCTGGCCTGCAACCTGGGCATGTCCCCAACCAGGAATCAACCTACAGACCCTTCAGTTTTCAGGCCAGCACTCAATCCACTGAGACACACCAGCCAGGGCTCATTCGTCTCTTAAGACTTCTTCAAGTACCTTCTCCTCTGGGAAGATTTTTTTGACTTTTCCTGGAGTTAGGTGCCTTCTTTGGTCTTCCATTGTTTAGTTTTACTCTAACACTTACTGGACTGTGTTTTAATTCTTCCCTGTTTCCTGTACCTCCAAGCAGACTACAGAGTCCTTAATGGCAGGGACCCTCTCCCTATCTTGTCATCTGCATGCTGCTCAAACTTGGTTAAACAGTTGAACTGGGATCTTGGCCACTAATGTTTAGTTGCTTTGACCTTGAGCAAACTAGTTAAATTCCGTGGACCTCAGTTTTCTCATGATTATTGTGATGATTAATTGGGATTAAGTTTTAAAAGTGCTTGGTGCTTACTTTAGCCCAGAGTAAATGCTTAATAAAAACTAACTGTTATTATCATCAATTGTTTGAGTTGGTATCTCAAACTCTAATCAGTTGTATGACTTTGGACAAAATTCTTAAACTCCCAGGGCCTCAGGTTTTCCTTCTGTAGAATGAGGTTTTTGTCTTGGATTATATTTAACAGTGGTTCTCAAACTAGGCTGCATGTTGCAATCAGCTAAGGAGCTTTAAAACTACTGACATCAAACAGAGAACATTTTGATGGTTGCCAGATGGGAGGTGAACTGGGGAGATGGGTGAAAAAGAGGGAGGTATGAAGATGTACAAATTGCCAGTTATAAAAAAGCCATGGAGGTGTCAAGTGCACATTGGGGAATACAGTCAATAGCATTGTAATAACTACATATGGCATTATGGGCACTACTAGACATTGGTGTGATCACTTCATAAATTCTGTGAATGTCTAGTCACGATGCTATACTGTGGCAGTGATTTCCACATGCATGTTAACACGTAGTCATGAGAATTTACGCATTTTGAGCGCAGCTCTGTGTGAACAAGTGTGGATCATATCTGTGGAATGGGAACTCTCTACTGGGAATTTGGCAAAGATGTATCTTAAGAAATTCTCTGACTTGCTGAGCCTCTTCCTCCCAAAGTCCGGAAGCTTAAATTATTAAATCACTGCCTCAATGTTCTATGATCCTAAAAGTTAACAGACCTAGTTAGATTACCCTCAATTTACTTGTCTCCTGTTTTTTATATTAACCTGGTCCTGCCTGCCACTGGACCTGAATTTACATCCTAATGCCCTGCTCATGAGTAATCTTACCCCTGTTCTGCTTAATCCCATGAATAATCAATCCAATGTAAATATGTCCTAATGCCTCTAATAAAAACCCCGGCTAAGTGACCCACGAGGCCTTTTCCTGAGATGGAGGAATTGGTCACATGGCCCCGGACTCTCTTTCCCCGCGTGCCTCGGTATGAGATTCTTACACACATCGAGTTGCGGTCACCCACGGGTATCGGCAGGTACGAAACCCCCACGACATTATACCCCTGACATTAATATAATATTGTATGTCAACTGTAATTGGAAAATCTTTAAAAATACTGATATCTAGACCTATCTCCCAAGATTAGGCATGAGGTACAGTTGGGCATCAGTATTTTTTAAAAGCTCCCTTGGCAATTCTAATGTTCTGCCAGAATTGAGAACCACCGTTCTAAAGTTTCTTCCAGATATAACACACTGGAAAGTTGAGCTGCCAGGATTCCCCGGAGGCCAGGGAATGGAATGTCTCCCATCAGTCTTCATTGTCATCTTTTGTTAGTTTAGCAGGAAGCATTATCAAATAGGCTCACTAAGCTAGGATTTCAAGAGTATTTGTGGATTCCTGAATATTTAATCCTTAGCAGCGCCCTCCATCCTGGAGAGACCTGGGGCACCTGAGAAATAGAAAATATTGTCTCTTCCCTACCCCCACTGCTCTAACCCAAGGCCTAGGAATCTATCCTGGAATGTTATGCTGTGGACTCCTAGTCAGGCTAAAGGAGAGGGTGGAGGGATTGCCAGTGGAAACTGGGTCCTTGTGTCACAAGAAAAGCATTTTGGGGACCATGCATGGGAGGATGAGGTATGGTGGTATGATTTATTGAAGCTGGAGCAAACACAAAGGACTGTTCCTGGTACAGCTCCGAATCACTGTGGAAGAAGTCCAGCCTTATTTTCATCAAGCCCAGAAGAAAGGCCAGGGTCCAGAAATCCTGTTGCATTGGTCTAGTCTGTGTCAAAGCTTAGTCCATTGCAGCCTCTGCTCCCAGCTGCGCTTCAGCTGGCACTGCATTGCTATAACCCAGGCTCATGCCTAGAGTCGATGCTTGGAGCCTGCGCTTGGAGTCCACATAGCTGCTGGGCCCTCATGGCTTCTATGGAGAGAGAATGCACAAGCGCATGATTGCACAAATGAACACGTGTTACTGAGTGAGCGGGTGAGTGAGCAAGAGAGAGAACTTGCCTTTGTCAGACCAATTATATTATCTCAGGCTTGGGAAGGACCAGGTGCTCTTTGAAACCAGCTAATTGATTTTCTAATCCTTCGTGGGCTTGTGTTAGGCTCTCCCCTTAAACAGTCTATTTCCTATATCTTTTGGGGTTCTATGTCCCTTATCCAGTCCGATCCGTTTCCCAGGCTGGGTACTTCCCCTTGTGGTCTCCCCTTGGCTCCTACTGCACATGGGTCATGTTAGAAGGACCTGCTACGGCGCATGTGCTTACCTGCCCTGCACCATCATGGCTTGCACTGTGCATTTATCCAGCAGAAAAATTGTTCGCCCCACCCCCCTCAATCACCTGGTACTGGGCCAGCAGTTCCCCAGGAAGATTCTTCCTGCTCACTCGAAGATTGCTAAGGGATTGCTGGGGATTAAGTCCTGAGGGCAGAGGATGCAGTGGTGTCCTGGGGAGTCTGTTGATGCTGTAACTTCTTAGTGAAGAAGGCTTAATGTCCTATTCAACTTCCTGGTAAATCAGGCTTAATATCTGGTTCCCTTTGCTCCCTTCCTTTATTAATAACTAGCTAACTACCTATGCTAACAGAGGGAAGGATCCTTGGTATAAACTTGTTGGGGAAATTTGGGACTAGGAGGAGGTAGTCGCTGAGAGTCGCAGATTATCATTTATTTACAGTACTTTAACACCCTATCCACAGCCATTACTTATTGGATTCCCAAAGCAACCTTGGGAAGTGCAGTGCAGGAACTGCCTCCATTTTGCAGAAGAGAAAAACAGGCCACTGACTGGTTAAGGACCAAACCAAAAATTACACGGTGGCTTAGCAGCAGGGTCAGCACGATAACCTCTGTGTCCTGACTCCCCCTCCTGGCCTTTCTCACTGTGTTTGGAAAGAAAAACTCTGCATACTAAATTTGAGATCATAGAAAATACATATGCATGTGTTGGTTTCCCTACCTGGTTCCTGGCACAGAGCTCCCCAAACCCTTGTGATTCCCAGGCAATAAGAGTGTCTTTTGTTCTAATGAGGTGACTCTGGGTGGGCTCCTGGATGAGGGCTGGTTACGGGAAAGACCAAGCCATGATTAGAAGTTTGGATGTTTCAATCCTGCCCCTCATTTTCTTAAGAAGGCAGAAGGACTGGAAATAGTGTTAATGATCGCATCTATGTGATAGAGCCTCCCTCCAAATCCAAAAAGCATGGAGTTCAGGGAGCTTCCAGATTGTTGGACACATCCACGTCCTGGGAGGAAGGTGCACCTCAACTCCATGGGGACAGAAGCTCCTGTGCTCAGGATGCTCCCAGAACCTTCCCTGTGTGACACAGGGGTTACTCTTCATCTGGCTGTTCATCTGTATCCTTTACCGAACTGGGAAACATGTTCCCCTGAGTTCTGTGAGCTGTTCTAGCAAATAATTGAATCCAAGGAGTTGAAAATGGGAACCTCCAATTTGGCTACAAATGGGACAGAAGTTTTGGGTAACTTGGGGACCTACTTCTTGTGATTGGCATCTGAAGTGATGGGGCATTCTTGTGGGACTGAGTCTTTACTCTGTGGGTTCTGACACTATCTGTAGGTAGGTAGTGTCAGAATTGAGTTAAAGTATAAGATGCCTCACTGGTATTGCTTGAATTGGGGAAACCCCCCGCATATCTGGTGCCAGAGTGTTGGGAGTGTGGCAGTAGTGTGAGAGTAAAGAAGGGAGGAGAACTGGAAAGCTTTCCTAAAACACCCAGGTGGCTCAGAGTCCTTCTTGTGTCCTTAAAATTGGAGCCAAGGTTCTAAATGGCCCCTTCAGATGCAACAAGAATGATTCCTCCCAATTCCCCTGTGGTCTCTCCACCTCTGAACATAGCAGCGCTCTCTGAAGTCATTAACAGATGCCTTCAGTTCTGCAGAGTGTGGGGTGTTTAGTAGTAGCTTTAAGGCTTGGACATCCAGAGAGGTGTTTAGTTAATGTACCTAGTGTGTCCAGGAACACTCAGAGGGCCATATAGAGCAGTGTTAACCAAATGCTGGGTCATACATGGAATGGAAAAACCACAAAAGGGAGTGATTTCTTACTAAGCTCCATGTAACTCAAAGCCTGTCCTTTATTCCGAGAATATGCCCTTCTTACTCTTCTGGTGTTAAACTTGCTTTTCGTGAAATATTAACGATAGTAGATGGTAGTTTATTTTAACATCCTGAATGGCATGGTTAAAAGGTGACCACCCTATGTGAATCCCCAAAATTGCTTTTGAAATGTTACTGATCCAAAGAATCCCAAGGCCACTCACAATTTTGGAGGGCCATGTGCCCCAACTCCTCAGGGGTATGGGAGGCCACAGAGAGAGCCTAACCTTGAGAATGGTGGTAAAATGTCAAACAGTAAAAGAATGAAAATGCCCGTAGTTGGGCTCTGCCACCCGTAAGTTCATGTAGAAAGAAAAGTGCCACTGCCACTTCGGTTTTATTTAATGAACATTTATATAGTGCTTACTATATGCCTAGCCCCATCTCGCATGCTGTAAAAATATGATCTCATTTAATCTTCATCAAGCCTGTGAGGCAGCTGCTATTACCTTCACCTTTGTTTTAAAGATGAGGAAACTAAGACATGAGAGTATTTGAGAGACTTGCCCAAGGTCACATCTAGTTAGCAGCAGAACCTGAAGTCGAAGCCAGGAGCCTGGCTCTGGAGTCCATGCTCTTAATCCCTACACCATGCTGTCTGGTTAGAAGGAATTTCAGGCTTTCGTGGCACGTAACGATCTATTTTCAGCCTCTGATTGCATTGAAAGAAGCTGCCTATGAACTAAGCTGTCCAATCTGTACTGAGCTGCTGTCAATGATCTCTTCTGAGCCCTTCCCACCACGCTGCTGGGAGAATCAGAGCCGGCAGCTGATCCTTGGCAGAGCCTGGCAAAACAACAGTGGCAAAAGCATTGAACTTTGGATAAGGTCAACAGCAAGCCCCTGTAGCATGGAACCTGAGTCTGTGTGAAAGGCCTTCTGAGAGGTTCTCCAGAGCCTACACTGGTAGTTTTCAAACATTTTTTTAAAGCAACCAAACCCTTTTCCAAACATAGACATATAGGCAGTTAATGCACACACCCCCTCCCTTGTGGAATCCCTCCTTAAAACAGATAAAAGTGGAGGTGTGTTGACGCAGAAGTGAGATCCAGCTGACCCTACTCTCGCTCCTTATGCACTATTGAGGAACACAATTTGAAAACCGTTGCTCCAAACCAGAGTTTCCTGAAGCATGTCTTACAAAATATTAGTCTCATAAGATACTTAATAGGAAAAAAAAAGCTTGATGCAAAGTCTGGGTGTTCTATCTTTGCTTTGAGATTTGCAGTTACTTATTAGCGGATAAGGAGCCAGAAGTCCTGGAAGGGGGTAAAAGCACTCTTAATCCACAATTTCCCTTTTAAAAAATGGATGAATTGTGTTATTTGCACACAGTGGAATACTATAGAGCAATGAAAACAGACAAATGATTGCCACATAGGGATGCATCTTACAAATATAATATTAGATGAAAGAAGCCAGTCACAACACCATGCATACTGTATAACTCCATTTACATAAAGTTCAAAAACCAGGCAAAAATACACGTATACGGATTTACAAGTCAGAGTGGTCATCATCCATGGGAGGTGAAGTAGAGCCTGGGAGGGAGCATGAGGTGAATTTTGAAACTTCTGGTTGTATTTTATACCTTTTTTTTAAAGGTTTTTATTTATTTATTTTTAGAGAGAGGGGAAGGGAGGGAGGAAGAAAGGGAGAGAAACATCAATGTGTGGTTGTGTCTCACATGGGGCCCACTGGGGACTGGCCTGCAACCCAGGCAGGTGCCCCTACCGGGAATTAAACCGGCGACCCTTTGGTTTGCAGCCTGTGCTCAATCCACTGAACTACACCAGCCAGGGCTATATTTTATATCTTGATCTGGATGGCAATCACATGGTATGTTTACTTTGTGAAAACAATGTGTGCATCTTCGGCATATGTGTCCATATGTTATCCTTCATTTAAGAAAAAAAAGGGAAAACAAACAAAGCACAGCAACACCAAAGGGACCAAAAAAATCAATGTACATGAATTTGGCTCTTCAAAATATAATCTGTCCTTTTTAAAAAAAAATTTTTTAAGATTCTGCAGGTTTTCGGAATCAGCTTACCTGGTTCAAAGACAAGGCTCCTGGGAACCAGGAGGGCAGAAGTCTGAAACGGGCTTCAGTGGGTTCAGATCAAGGGGTCACGGGGCTGTGCTCCTGCGTTCCTCCCGAAATCTCCCAGGGACAGTCAGTTTCCTGGCTTTTTCCAGCTTCTAGAGTCTGCAGGTGCTCAGCTCGTGGCCCCCTTCCATTTGAATAGCTAGCAATGATCACCAAGGCGTTCTCATATCTTGTCGCCTTGTCACTGATTCTTGTCCTTCCCTCTTACATTTAAAGACCCTTGTGATTGCACTGGATCCACCTGGAAAATCCAGGATACTCTCTCTAAGTAAGGTCAACTGACTCACAAACGTAATTCCATCTGCTACCTTAATTCTCTCTGCTGTGCCACTGTAGCATGGTCTCGGGTTCCAGGGATTAGGCCATTGTTTTGTTTACCGCACCTGCTAAGGAATTAGATGCAGATCCTAGTACTTAACCTCATCTCTCTCCTATCGTTGTAGAATTTCTTTCAGATAGTATCTACCTGACCCAAAAATTCATTGGAAAGAACCCTTTTGGGTTTGCTGCAAGCAAAAGTTAATACGCTGAACATATCTGTCACTCACATGAGAGAAGATTTATCTACTTTGAACTCAACAGGACACTTATTACAAGAGTTCCTCAGGGAGGACCCCAGCTTGCAGCAGGCTTGGAAAACTGGCTGGGTCTTGGGGACTGCACCCTGTTGCTGCCAAGGAAATGCAGTCACCGAGGGCTAGTATCTGGCATCTGAAGTGGAGCCAAGAAAGGGGATCAAGAGACTGGTGTTCTGAACGTGAGGTGACGTGGGCGTTTCTAATCCCTGATTCTGCAGCCATGAATCAGTTTCTTTGTTTGGGTCGATTGTCGTTTCTGCAGTATCAGAAGGCTGTTGTTCTCAGTGGAACCTTAGGCTAACAAACAAGGAAGCGACCCAGAAAGTCAGTTGTTGCCTGGGCAGCAGGCAGCAGGACGTGGTTCAGATCCACTGCTGCCATGGCAACATTGATTACTGTCACAAGCAGGCAAGAGGTAGGTAGTTAGCATTGTCAGAGAACACATGGACCACCTGCATCAGAATTAGCTGGAAATTTGTTTAAATTTCAAATTTTCAGACCCTGTGGCCAGAGACGGGGATAGGCTCTGAAATTTGCATTTTATATAGCTTCCCAGGCAACCCTTATTCCTGGCACATTTTGAGAACCACTGATTGAAGAAAATAATACATCACTGTTACAAATCCCTATGCAAACCCCTACTGTATATCCTTAGGAGAGGCTGCACCCCTGTGGTCTGAGAACCGAGCCACTCGCTTGCTTACAAAGGCCCAATCTTAAAAAGACGAAGTGGATGTTCAGTGTCATTGGGAAGGACTAAGGTGGGACCCAAGCAGGGGTCAGCATGAGCCAGGACTCGAGAGGATGGCTAAGATGGGGGACTAAGATTCTGATACCACTGAGTATTATTATCTCTCTAGGGAGGTGCACTGCACAGAGAACACCCCCGAGGGTCCAGGCTTCCTGATGTTTCTGAGAATCGTGGCCATCATGAGCCACTGTTGCTGATGAGAGTGCGTTCTTATCCCTAACCTGAGTTAAGAACGAGCGCATTACGGGATGTGTGAAATTCAAGGTGCTGTTTTTGTATTTCTATAACACGTACTTGTAACCCCAGTTCTGGGCAGATTCTGGATTGCTAGTTGTGAAAACTTGTGACTGCCTCTGGAGGATCCCCTTCTCCCTGTCAAAGATCCCACTTTTGCTCAGATATCCCTTCCACCCCCAGTGACAAAATATGATCAATCATTGTATGTTCCTTGCTTGGCAATGATTATTGGTCCAGAGGTTCGGCGTGTGTCCTAACTCATTCCAGGTATGTTGAAAGGAAGGACTTGGACCTGGTGGCAGAGGAGAAGTGCCTCGGTCTTTTGTTGACATGAGCAGGGAAACCTGTAGCTATTCTGCAAGCACGAGGGGAAGCTGTTTCAGGGTGAAGGCCACACTGTAGGCAGCAGGGCACAAGGACGAAACAGGTTCCTCATAGCAGTGTCGATTACCCCTGGAGTCTACCATGCCTCTGGACTTTCTTTTTGTTTAAGCCTGTTTTAACAGCTTTTCCTGTTACTTATGGTCATAAGTTTCCTAATGCCTACAGTCGCTGGTTTGCTTTGCACTCTCTGGTTTATGCATTTTATATGTAAAATGTAAAAAAAGTAAACAAGAGAAGAGAACAGACTGTAGGCTGTAAACTTAACTGCACTTACCGAAGAATTGGCTTTCTGAACAGACAAGTAAATGCTCTTTCTCATTCTGACATTAGTATGCTTTAGTGTTTGGTATGTGTGCTGCTGAACCCCAATGTGTGAAAAGTGGGCTGTACTTCTCTGCTAGGGGGGGCTGTCGGTTCTGATGTCACAGTGAAGAAGTGTTCCATTTTAAGTTCAGTAACATCACTTGTTTAGACGGACATTTAGAGACCAAGGTTGGAACAGTCAGTGACGTATCAGATATACCTGGAAACAAACTGTGCTAGTGTCTTACTCAGGTTCCTGCCCCAAGAGACTGCTGTTGCCTTCACAGGGTGGAGCACGGGGATAAAGACGAGAATCTTGGTGTGCCTCCTTTAAAAGAATTAATCAAACTTACAGCGTTGTAAAAGGCATTAAAATAAACTCCACTCATGCCCTGACTGGTGTGGCTGAGTGCATTGACTGTTGGCCTGTGAACTGAAAGGTCGCCAGTTCACTTCCCAGTCAGGGCATGTGCCGGGGTTGTGGACCAGGTCCCCAGCTGGGGGTGTGCGAGAGGTGACTAATTGATGTATCTCTCACACATTGATGTGTCTCTCCCTCTCTTTCTCTCTCCCTTCCCCTCTCTCTAAAAATAAATAAATAAAAACTTGGGGGGGGGGTTAAAATATTTATTTATTTATTTTTAGAGAGAGGGGAAGGGAGAGAGAGACACACACACACATCAATGTGTGGTTGCCTCTCATGGCCCCCCACTGGGGACCTGGCCTAAAACCCAGGCATGTGCCCTGACTGGAGACCAAACCAGCAACCCCTTGGGTCACAGGCTGGCACTCTATCCACTGAACCACATCAGCCAGGGCAACAAAATCTTCAAAAAAAATTTTTTTAAAATAATAAATCCCATTCAATCCCACCACACATTCATTTAGTTATTAATTTATTTTAAAATATATATTGAACCCCCAGCGTACCAGACCCTGGGCTACGTGCTGTGGACAAGACAGGCACTGTCCTCCGGTCCCAGTGCTTACCACCTAGTGAGAAGGTGAGTATTAAAGACATGATCACACAAATATTTATTTAATTGCAGCTGTGTAAGTAGAGGGAAGGGAAGGGAAGGTACAGGGCAGCATGAAAGTAAATATCGGGCTAGAAGGCTTAGAGAAGGCCTCCGTGAGCAACATTTGCGCTAGGCCCACAGGAAGAAGAGAGTTCCAAAGGTGAAATAAGCTCTTTAGGCAAACAAGGGAAATAGTACGTGCAGGGGCATGGGGACCAGGAACTGAAAAGTGGCAATTTGGAAGGAGCCCAATGAACTTGGAGAAAATGGCCCTGTTTATATATTTGATTCCTTTTTTAAAAAGTTTTTTGAATTTTTTTACTGTGATAAAATATATGTAACATAAAATTTGCCATTTTAACCATTTTTCAAGTGTATAATTTAGTGGTAGTGCCTTCACAGCATTGTGCGACCACTCGCACTGTCCATTTTCACAACTGTTTCGTCATCCCAGGCAGAAGCTCTGTGCCCATTAAGCAATAACTCCCATTCTTCCCTCTCCTCAGCTTCCGGCAACCTCTAATCTACTTTCTGCCTCTGAGAATTTGCCTCTTCTAGATATTTCACAGAAGTGGAATCATGTATTTGGCCTTTTGTGTCTGGCTTGTTTTATTTAGCATAATGTTTTTGAAGCTCATCCATGTAGCAGGTACCTAGCAGGTGCCAGAACTTCTCCTTTTTATGACTGAATAATGTTGGGAACTATCCTGCCTGGTTTCAGGAGGGATAACCCCACTGACAGGCAAAAAGGCCCCACTGCTAGGGGACCTTGCGACCATAAGCCACGAAGGAGACAAAAGTTATCCTCTCGGGCCCGGTTGGTGTAGCTCAGTGGATTGAGCACGGGCTGGGAACCAGAGGGTCCCGGTTCGATTCCCAGTCGGGGCACATGCCTGGGTTGCGGGCCAGATCCCCAATGAGGACCATGTGAGAGGCAACCATACATTGCTCTTTCTCCCTCCCTTCTCCTCTCTCTGAAAATAAATAAATAAAATCTTAAAAAAAAAAAAAAGTTATCCTCTCGGCAGGGGCGCAGCCTCTGCCCACTTTACTTCACCCTGCTTGGCTCCTGGAGGATGGCTGGACAGTCAATGATGGATAAGATTCCTCAAGGAAGGAACGAACTAAGACAGGCACAGTCATGAATGGGCCATGAGGGAAGGACTTAGGGGATTGTGGAGGAGGGACAAAAGACCCTCGCTCCTTGGCTTTATCATAGTCTGAGTAAGATACTATCTGTAAAAAGTCTCCTAATCTCTTAGCTGCCTTGCTTCCCCCACCTGATTCAAGCCTGAAACTATGCCGAAGGCGGGTGCAGCCCTGTGCCAGAACCGGCGGTTCCTGGTGGGGGGCAATCAGGCCTAAGAAAGAATGCATAAAGTCCTGTGAAACCTGCTTTGCTAAGAATGCCCTCAATTTAAATGTTAAGGGTCCAAGCACAAAATGAGTTTGTTTCCCAAGGTTTTACAGCCGATTGGCGTCACCCTGTCTACCAGCCCCTGACTCAGAAGGACCCCGTGATCCCAGAAATGTTATCTGTGAACCACACCTTCTTCCTTTGCTATGCATCCCTGTGCAGCTACACTCAGGACAAGCCCCACTGAGATAGGGGCTCGAGACTTATCTCCCCTGAGAGACTGGTCAGTCTTCCTCCCCAAGTAGATCATGTCTTGGTAGACTTAGCCTCATCCACAGCAGCTGGGGGAGCTCTGCAGGCGGAGCCCCTGCACAGAATAATATCTCATTGTTTTTGTGTGTTTTGTTTTTCCATTCATGTGTTGATGGACATTTGGGTTGCTTCCACCTTTTGGCTGTTGTGAATAATGCTGCTGTGATAGCATACAAATACCTATCTGAGTCCGTGTTTTCAATTTTTGGGGGTCTATTACCCGGAAGTGGAATTGCCGGATCATGTGATGACTCTCTGTTTAGCTTTTAAAAAAAAAATTATTTTTATGGAGGGGGAAGGGGGAGGGGAGGGGAGAGGATGCAGACAACTGTAATTGAACAATAATAAAGTTAAAAAAATTATTTTTAGAAAGAGGGGAAGGGAGGGAGAAAGGAAAAAAAACATCAGTGTGTAAGAGAAACATCGACTGGTTGCCTCTCACATGCCCCCAGCTGGGGACCTAGCCTGCAACCCAGGCATGTACCCTGACTGGGAATTGAACCAGCAGTCTTTTGGTTCACAGGCCAGTGCTCAATCCCCTGAGCCACACCAGCCAGGGCAATGTTTAGCTTTTTGAGTAACCACCAAACTGTTTTCTACAGAAGCTACACCATTTTACCTTCCTACCAGCAATGCAAGAGGGGTCCAATTGCTCTACATCCTTGCCAACACTTATCTCCCGCTACTTTTTTGTTATTGTTATTATACCTATCGTAGCAGGTAGGAAGTAATATCTGATTTTAAGGATCTGATTCTGACTCTACTGTCTCCTCAGGAATCCATTTCTGTTGAAACCCTGAAGCTCTTTGGGGTTATTAATCTGGTATACCTTGATGTTTTACCCCTCTGATTTCTGAAATAGGTGTTCAGCCACCCTGGGGTAAAGTGTAGCTGGGGAATCAATTGAGATCTCCAGTGTCTATCACCTGGTAGCTGTTCCATAAATAAAACAATTGTGGTAAGTGTTGCAGATATCATCTCTCTCACTTTGTAAAACCTCAAGGGCAGTTTCCAATCGGCAGCTAAGAAATTTGTGCTTGATTCAAATGAACTAACTTTCATGAATGTATGAGGCAATTGATTGGTTGCTTACATTGCATTCGTTTAAAATGCAGATCTGATCCCTGCCCCTCCTCTGCTTTATGCCCTCAGTTACTCTCTGTGGCACTTAAGGTAAGGCTCCAGATCACGTATATGGCCAACAACACCCTGAGAGGTCTACTTGCTTCCTTCCAGGACCAATTTTGGCCAGTTTCTCCCTTTCCCTCTAGGCTTCTGAACACTCCATAGATACACAAGGCTCATCCTGACTGTAGGGCCTTGTACCTCTTGGTCCCTATTTCAGCAATTCCCCACTCCTCCAAGCCAACCCCTCTCTCCCCTTGCACTGAAGTCCCACTCATCCTTCAGGTTTCAGCTGAAATGTAATTCTTCAGGGAAATGTCTCCTGACCCTCTCCCTACTCCAAAGCCTAACTCTCATAGCACCCTTCACTTTTCCTGCATAGCACTCACCCAAATGGTAGTAAAACAATTCTTCATTTCTTTAAAGCACATCTTCCCAAGCAGAAACCTCCAGGAGGGCAGAAACTCATCTCTCTGTTGATTGGTGTTAGGCACATGGTAGGGGCTCAATGTGTGTTTTTGGAGAGACAGTTGGTGCTCCTAAGTATATTGTGTATGTCTCCTCTCTCAGGATGATTTAAATATATCTTATCCAGACCAAGTGTTTTCCGATGATCTCCTTGCATGGTGTCTGTACTGGCACTTATCACGGTAAGTGTAGACCCTAAGCTATCAGAGAAAGAAGGAGAAAAAGAGAACTCAAAGCTGACTGGAAGGAACTCAGACCAAAAGTTTTCTGGCAGAAAGGTTTTTGGGCAGCAGGAGGCTGTTTCCAGGCCCCAGGCCAGGGTGTTGAGCAATGTTTGCATTTCTCTGAGAGCTCCTGCCAAGAAGCAGAGAACTGATGAGTGACCTGTAAGTGCAGCTCCCATTCTGGGTGACTCAGAGTTTATGGTATTGTGGGGAAAATGGTGTTGATTAGAGGAGAGAGACAGCCATTCGGTGCTTGGGCAGGAAGTTTGGTGAGAGGCCGTCCAAGGCCACAGTGGGGTGGCTTCTCTTGCCAAACACTGCCAAGGCCCTTCAGGCAGTGTTAGGTTAGAGACCCCAAGCAAGCTGCTTTCCGCTCCTCACTGCTTCCTCAGGCTCCCCAAACCTCTTTTAGAAGGTTGTTTCGTAGTTGCTACGGCTTCTTTTACTCTTCCAGGTCATGAAGCCAAATGTCCTATCCTTTTGCTTTCTTTTGCACTTTTAAAAATTAATTTTTGGTTATAAAAGCAATACATGAATACATTTATCTTCTAAAACAGCGGTCCCCAACCTTTTGGCACCAGGGACAGGGGTTTCCTGAAAGTGGCGGGTGTTAGTGTCAGATGTGGGGGTGGAGGTGGGGATGTCAGGAGGTGGAGCTCAGGTGAGCTTTAAGCATCACTGGGCCCCAGGGGTTGGGGACCCCTGTTCTAAACCGTTAAAACTACACCCTCTACATCCCTTGCTGCTGGGCCACCGCCCAGAGTCCCAGGGAATGACTACATCAGCCAGGGCTAACATTTTATTTTGAAATAATTTTAGATTTGCAGAAGAGTTGCAAAGATAGTATAGAAAGTTTCGGTACACCCTTCAGCCTCTCCTAATGTTAACCGCTTATACAATCCTGGTTCAATGATCAAAACTAAGAAATTAACATTGGTAAAATATTATTAACTAAACTATGGACTTTATTCGAACTTTACCAGTTTTTCGACTAACGTCTTCTCTTCTGTTCTAGGATCCATCCAGGGTCCCACATTGCATTTAGTTGTCTTGTTTCCCGAGTCCCCTCCAGTCTGTGACTGTCCTCAGTCTTTCCTTGACTGTACACTTTTGAAGAGTCCAGCTCAGGTATTTTGTAGAATATCCCTCAATTTGGGTTTGTCTGATGAGTTTTCATGAATCGACTGAAATTAGGCATTTTGGGGAAGAATTTTTAACAATATCAGTTATGGTTGTATATCTTTTGCTGTTTTCATTCAATAATATGATTTTGAGATATTTCTATGTTAACATATAGATCAGTCACTTCTTTTAAATTCTCTACAGAATTCCATTATATGAGTATTCTACATTCTGTTTAGCCATTCCCCGACTGGTGGGCATTTAGGTTGATTCCAAATTTTCTTTATTAGCAATGTTATAGTAATTATCTTTGTACATAACTCCATATCCACATGGAGTTATGGTAGATAACTAGAAATAGCATTGCTGAGACATGGATTTAATAGATGTCCAGTTGCTCTGTGCCAGTTTACATTCTTTTGATATCATGAAGCTTGAAAATTGTTGCCAATGACCATTTTAATTTCCATTTCCCTGGTTACTACTGATCTTAGGCATCATTTTGTATATTTACTTGGCAATTTGTACTTTCTTTTATGTGAACTACCTATTTATATTCTTTGCACATTTTTCTAGTGGATTTTTTCTTATTGATTTGTTAAAAGTCCTTTATATGTTCCAGATACAAAACCTTTGTTTTATATATTACAAATTTTTTTTGCTAGATGTTATCTCTTAATTTTGTTTCTCATTTTTTGCGTTATTCTAATTCTCTGATATTTTAAATTATTCTTTCTGATTTTTTTTAAAGATTTTATTTCTTTTTAGAGAGAGGGGAAGGGAGGGAGAAAGAGAGGGAGAGAAACAGCAATGTATGGTTGCCTCTCACAAGGCCCCCACTGGGGACGTGGCTCGCAACCCAGGCACGTGCCCTGACTGGGAATCGAACCAGGACCCTTTGGTTCCCAGCCCGCACCCAATCCACTGAGCTACACCAGCCAGGGCTTCTTTCTGATTTTTTGAAGCAAAGATCTTGATCATAAAAATAATATATGAGGTCTGTCCAGAAGGTATCCAGCCATGTACTATGAAAAAGAGACATTTATTGAAGAAGATACAAAATACAAGAGATATTGTACATAGGATAATGATGCCTCAGTCCCCTTCAAAGTAGGCACCTTAGGACTTTACTCAGTTCTCCCAATCGCCATCAGCTGCCCCATTGTATTTTCCTGAATCTCACTGATGGTCTGAAATATCTTCGCTTTCAAACGTGATTTTAGTTTTGAGAAAAGGCAGAAGTAGCAGGGTGCCAAATCTGGGCTGTAGAGGGGCTGAGTCACCTGGGTGATTTGATGTTTCTCAAAAAATGTCGCATGGAACATGATGCATGAACGGGCGTGTTGTTGTGATGAAGCTGCCAATTACCACCTGCCTATAGCTGCGGCCTTCTGAATTATCCAAATAGTTCTATGAAAGAATGTTCAAGCTTAACACAAAATTTGACGCAGGTTCATTGCTTTACTCACTCAGGCATTTTGAATGTGATGACCACATAGTACACATGCTCACTCAAGTGTGTCTACCTCCCGCGCTGACTAGTTCAGTGAAGTCGTCACTGTTCACGCATGCACATTCCAGTCCACTCTCCTTGGCTGCCAGGTTACATCAGTGATGCATAAACTGTTCTCATTGTATCAACCGTGGCTGCACTTTTTCCGGACAGATCTTGTAAACAACATAGACAATCTGGGAAATTATGGAAAAACATAAATAGAAACCACCTGAAGTCTTGTCACTGAAAGAAAATCACTATTAACCCAGTTTCCTTCTAGTCTTGTGCGTGTATGTGCATGACCATATTTTTGCTCAGTTGATATCACATTATACACACACACACACACACACACACACATACACATAATTTGCACAGTGCCATGGTCTTCAGACACAAACCCTGGCCTTTTCCAAATGCACCTTGGTTGTGGTGGTTTTAGACTAATTTCCAACTTCTATTCCTTTTTTTCACATATCCTGAAAAATCTAGTAGATGAGAGCTCCAAGGCCTGTCCTCAGCTGACCTGAACTGAAGTTGACTCAGAAATACAAGAGAGTGTAGAAATGCTCCAACAGAGCACAGATTAAAAATCTTGGAGGTTTTAGTTGACTGCAAGCTCAGTTAGTCTGTAGCAGGTGCCAAGAACTTTATTGTGTGAATGCAAAGCAGTGAGTCCTACAAAGAGAAAGTTACAGTCTTTCTTTGCTCTGATGGTGCCATATACTTTCAGTTCAGTTTTGGGTGAAATACTTTCAAAGAGCCACAATAAGACTGACTAGGTGCATGAGGAGTATGAGGACAAAGACCTTTAAAACTCAGTCAAAGGAGGACCAATGGAAGGAGTGGGAGATACTGGTCTGGAGCAGAAGGTCAAGGGAGAGATTAGATCTGTTTTCTCTCTGAGGTTCCAAATGATAAGACTTGGGTCAGAGGGTGGAAGTTTCAGGTTTTGCACTGGTCAGAACTGCTGAGACCAAGGGTTGCATTGCTCTGGAAGTAGTGGGCTTTCTGTCTTCTTGCAGATGCAAATTGGTGGTAGGTGGCGGGGGGGTCATAAACATTTCTTGAGTGCTGTGTGCCAGGGTTGTGCTGAGGACCTTTCATTATCTTTTTTGTTAATAATTTTAAAAAATTTTCAGGGCTGGCTGGTGTGGCTCAGTGGATTGTGCCAGCCTGAGAGCCAAGGGGTCGCTGGTTCGATTCCCAGTCGGGGCACATGCCTTGGTTGTGGGCCGGGTCCCTAGTGGGGGGTGCATGAGAGACAACCACATAATGATGTTTCTTTCCTTCTCTTTCTTTCTCCCTTCCCCTCTCTCTAAAAATAAGTAAATAAAATCTTTAAAAATTTTTTCAATTACAGTTGACATACAATGTTATCTTAGTTTCAGGTGTACAACATAGTGATTAGACATTTATATAACTTATGATCACCCTAATATACCTACTACCCATCTGACACTATACATAGTTATTAAAATATTGAATATATTCCCTATTTTGTACTTTTTATCCCTATCCTGTTTTTATAACTGGCAATTTGCACTTCTTAATCCCTTCCCCTTTTTCACTAATTCCCCCAACCCCTCTCCCATCTGTCAACCATCCTTTGTATCTATGAATTTGTTTCTGTTTTGTTTGCTCATTTATTTTTTTTTAGATTCTACATTTGAGTGAAATCATATGGTATTTGTCTTTCTCTGACTTATTTCACTTAGCATAATACCCGCTTGGCCCATCTATATTGTCACAAATGGCAAGATTTCATTTTTTTATGGCCAAGTAATATTCCATTGTACAGACACTTAGGTTGCTTCCACATCTTGGCTATTGTAAATAATATTGCAGTGAACATAGTGGTGCATATGTCTTTTCAAGTTAGTGGTTTGGGTTTCTTTGGATAAGTACCCAGAAGTGGAATTGTTGGGTCATGTGGTAATTCTATTTTTAATTTTTTGAGGAACCTCCATACTGTTTTCCACAGTGGTTGCACCAATTTACAGTCTCACCAACAGTGCATGAGTATTCCCTTTTCTCCACATCCTCACCAACACTTCTTATTTATTTATCTATTTTTATTTTTTCCATCCACATTTATCCCCCCTATACCCTCTCTACCTCCACCTACCTCCTTCCCCTGCAAAACTGCCACACTGTTATTTGTTTATTTATTGATGATAGCCATCCTGACATCCTGACAGGTGTGAGCTGATATCTCATTATGATTTTAGTTTGCATTTCCCTGATGATTAGTGATGTGCCTGTATGGTCAATTAATCTATGAGAAAGAAGGCAAGAATATACAATGGGGCAAAGACAGTCTCTTCAATACAAATAGAAAAGAATGAAACTGGACTACTTTCTTATACCATATACAAGAATAAACTCAAAATGGATTGACTTAAATGTTAGCACCTAAAACCATGAAACTCCTAGAAGAAAACACAAGCAGTAAACTCTCTGACATTGCTTTTAGAAATATTTTTTTGGATGTGTCTCCTTGGGCAAGGGAAACAAAAGAAAAACTAAACAAATGGGATGACATTAAACTAAAGAGTTTTTGCACAGCAAAGGAAATCATCAACAGAATGAAAAGACAACCTATTGAATGAAAGAAGATATTCATCAATGATACATCCAACAAGGGGTTAGTATTCAAAACATATAAAGAACTCATATAATTTCAACACTAAAAGAACCAAACATTTAGATTACAAAAATGAGCAGAGGACCTAAACAGGCATTTCTCCAAAGAGGACATACGGATGGCCAACAGACACATGAAAAAATGCTCAACTTCCCTCTATTATTTCATTCTGTCAACACCCTATGATGTAGGTACCATTGTTATCTATGCCTGTAATATAGATGACAGAACTGGGTATTGTGAGGTCAGGTAACCCTCCCAATGTCAATTTGTTAGCCGTGGAACTTGGATTACAAACAGTTTTGACACACTCCAAAGCGGGTACTTCTGGTCATCATTGGGATTCAGGCCTGATATGGGGGTCTGGACCCGAGAGGCCTTGAAGTCCGTCGTACTCGAAGAATCTGTGACTGGGAAAAATGATGCCTCCTCTCCTGACTAGGGGAAAGGCTCAGAGAGTAAGCCGAGAAACGGAGAAACCGACGACGTAGTCCGGCGCCCAGCTGAGGGACCCCCGGCAGAAGGCCTAGGGATGTAGACACAAAGGACATGTAAGGGTTGTCAGCGTGCGTCACCCCACAGCTCAGCAACTACCGCTGTGCTCTGGTTCGAAGGACCCCAGACCCGTGTGAGTAATCGAGGCGCAGGGCCGCATCGCCGCTTCTCTCCCGCCGCGCCGCTAGGGAGCGTCGCTGCAGCCTGGTTCTGCGGCGGAGCCGGGGGTCGGAACAGCGCGCCGGTCCCTCGTCGGGGCGGGCTGGGGGCGGGGCCAGGCGGCGGGGGTGAGGAGGGTGCGCGCCGAGGCGGCTGCGGCAGTTGCGCGCTAGGATTGCTGCCGTGCGGTGCGGTCGGTGAGTCTAGCGGATTCCGCGGGCGGGAGGGGAAGGAGGGGTCTAGCGAGCGCGGATGGGAGGAAGGAGGGTGCGCGGCCGAGCGTGTTCCTGGGAGCGGGGGCAGCCCCCACCCCGATTCCTGCGCACCTCAGGCCCCTCACTGTTACATCCGAGCGCCCTGCGGGTCCCGCGACTCTGCGCCCGCGTCTTCCCATGCCCCTCAGTCCCCGGTCGCCCCTGCCCTTGCGCAGCCCCTTCTTCCTTGCTGCGGCGACGCCCCCAGCCTCACGTCATGCTCGCGCCATTGTTTCTCCGCTTGGCTGGTTCGGACCCGCCTTCGCTTCGGATCGCGGCCCTCCGTCTCTTCTCAGCCAACCTCGCTGCCTTCTTTCCGGCCCGCCCCCTCCCCCCGGCATTTCTCACACGGTCAGCCCCCATCCCGCCTCAGGGAAACACCCCTTTAGGTCTGCTTTTTTCTGGGCTACGCCGGGCGGCCTCCCATCCGCATCCGAGGCCAGCCTTTCCGCCCAGCTTTCCCGGGCTTCCCACCCATGCGCGTTCCCGGCCGACCCGAGAAGCCAGCGGCTGCTGTGGTAGGATGCAGGGCTAACGGCGTTTTGCAAGAACCACAAGAAGTTGATAACCCATACGCCAGTTTTGTCGTTTGCAGCACTTCCTGGAAAACTCACATTGAATGGCAGGCCGCCATAGAAACATACTTATTTCCAGATGGTTCCCAAGTCAGGGGTCAGCTGTTCAGTGGCGGTCCATTCCTTTCCCTTTCCCGGGGACCTCTGAAACCGGAGAGCCGGGAGTGAGATGCCGATTTGAGGCCTGAACCATTAGTAGTAAGCACATTTTGGGGGTTTGACTCCAGTAGGCCTCAAGCTTTTAGAAGCAGGAGGTAGAGCTGGTGTCAGATTTATCCCCGCCCCCGCCTCCGTGCTTTCGTCTTTTGGGCCGTCGTGTTTGAGAGTAGTAAAGTCCAGTGCTCTGCAGTGACCAGTCACCATTTCAGGGTTCTCCTGTGTGTGTGTGTGTGTGTGTGGCCTGCGTGTGCCGCCTGCGTGTCTTGGTGGGGACAGGTTTTTTTCATGATATCTGTGCACTGTTCATTTTGTCTCAAGGCAGCGGATGGAAACGCTGCTGGCTGTACTGTGAAAGAGAATATTGAAACAGTGCCAATTACGTGCGACTTCATGTTGTTCAGGTCTTTTAAATATTTACCGCGACACTTCAACCGCAGTTAGAATTCTCTGGATGAAGACATCCAGGCCTGAAGAGGTGTAGTTAAGACACAGCTCGTTAACAATTAAAATTAAGATTTTAGAATTTAGTAATCAACTAATCCGTGAAGTAAGAGGCCTGAAGGAGATGTTCTGCAAGGTTTCACTTAGTGCTAAGGTTTGATTCCACTGTATGAAAATTCACAAGCAGCTGCAAGTTTCCAAAAGTTTATAATTGCAGAAAAGTTTATGTAGATAGTATTTACTTACATTAACTGCAAGCCCTACTGTAGTGACATCAGGTATATATATATGCCCAAGGAAAGCCAAGTTAAAGTGGAATGTTAGGAGGGATAATTTATTCATCTGTCTCTAGGTTATTTCTACTGTTCTGTGGGGAAAGAAAGCACACAAAACATCTTTTTTAATGGATCTTTTTGTTGCTTAACTCTATTACCAAAAAGGGTATTTCAAAGAAATACTAAAAACCCAGCTGTATCATATTTATAATTCTGTTCTTTTCCAGTTCAGTGAGATCCAGTGTGCTCGCTACCCCCATCTTCCCAGCTTCTTCACAGCCGCTGAAAAGCTAAATTTATTTTGAAATATGAAATATTTCAAACATACAGAAAATAATGTAATGATCATCTAATTATAGACCCTCATATTCAGTTCGTGTGTTTTTTCCCCCATTTTCTACTTGTCCTTGCTTTTCATTTTACAGGGTCTGGCACAAATAACGCCCCCTTTTTAATTACAAAATTTTCTGTTACAAAATCATAAGCATGCAATTCTGTAATGTAACATTATCACACTCAAGCACACCATGTGACATTCTAGATGAAATGTTCAAATTGCTGTCCATCTTGTGTGAGACATTCACATACCCTACCAACCGCACTCAAGCGAGCCTTACTTCTGCTGGACCCCATGTATTTTTTGAAGGGGTCTACTCACAGATAACAGTTGCAGCCTGTATGAAGCTTTGCTGTCCTGTTCCTAGCAGTAAACACTGTCATAGAATTTAGTAATTATTATTCCCATAATATGTATATATCCACAAAAGTACATATACTCTTGTTAAACATACATGTGATTCTTCAACTTGTTTTTTTTGTTCTTTTAAAGAAATTATTGGGTGACATTGGTTAATAGGATCATATAGGTTTCAAGTGTACCTTTTTTGTGACACTAGATCTGTATATTCCACTGTGTGCCCACCACCTGAAGTCAAACCATCTTCTGTTGCCATATATCAGGTCTTTCCTACTCCCCACCCCCTTCCCTTTGGCAACCACCACATTGCTGTCTGTGCCCACAAGTTTCAGTTTTATATCCCACATATGAGTGAAATCATATGGTTCTTAGCTATTTAATTTAGCATAATTTTTTCTTTGTTTTGCTTTAAGGAATTTTTATTAAGCTTCTCAGCTCCAGGTGCGCGGAGAGGATCTGAGCACCCGTAGGTTCTGGGGGACCATGCACTTTGGCGGGTTCCACCTTGCCTTTCTTGCTTTGGCAAAATGTAGCATAATATTCTTAAGGTCCATCCACGTTAATGTCCATCCAAGATGAATGGCAGCATTTCGTCTTCATGGGTAGTATCACAGTGTGTATATGTATCACATCTTCTTTATCCAGTCCCCTATTGAAGGACACTTGGGTTGTGTCCAGGTCTTGACCACAGAGAATAATGCTACAGTGAACATACGGGTGTATGTATCTTTGTGGATGCATATTTTCGAGTTTTTCAGATAGATACCCAGGAGAGAGATTGCGGCATCACATGGGAACTCACTTTTTTGAGGCATCTCCAGACTGTTTTCCACAGTAGCTGTACCAGTCTGCATTCCCACCAGCAGTGAATGAGGGTTCCCTTTTCTCCACAACCTCTCCAAACTTATTACTTGTCTTGTTGATAATAACAACATTGGTTTTTGATATATATCTATGTTGATAGGTGTATCTTTATATGGATGTTTAGGTATTTCTGCTTTTTGTTTTTCTTTTGCTGTTTTTAACTCCGATAAGAAACATTTTTGGATATGTCATCCTGTTTGTGTGAGAGAGAATTCTAAACCTATGGAATTCTTAGGTATAAGGTAAAAAGATCTTCATTTTTATTACATAATGCTAAATTATTTTCCAAAGTACTAAATACAAAATTTCCATTAGCAGATTGTGAGAGTTCCCATTTTGTAAAAATTATTTATTTTTACAGAGAGGAGAAGGGTGGGAGAGAAACATCGATGTGACAGAAACCCTGATCAGTTTCCTCTGGAACCTGCCCCTGGTTGACCTGGGACTGAACCTGAAACCCAGGCACGTGCCCTGACCTAGAATTGAACTGGAGATCTTTTGTTTTGCAGGATGATGCCCAACCAACAACCATACCGGTCAGGCATGAGAGTTCCCATTTTGCCATATCCTTGCAAACATTGATATTATCAGACTTTTAATTTTTTTAAGGATTTTCTTTACCATTAGAGGGGAAGGGAGGGAGAAGGAAAGGGAGAGAAACACCAGTGTATCTTTGCCTCTTGAGCACCCCCCACTGGGGACCTGGCCTGCAACCCAGGCATGTGCCCTGACTAGGAATCAAACCAGTGACACTTTGGTTCGCAGGCCAGCACTCAGTCCACTGAGCTACACCAGCCAGGGCAGACTTTTAATTTTTAAAGCAAAATTAAATTACATTTTAATTTGCTTTCCCCTGATTATAAGTGAGGTTGAACTTCTTTATATTCATTTATTGTAAGGTTTCTTTTCAGCAAATTGTTACTTATATCTTTTATTCTTTTTTCTGTTGGCCTGTTTGTCTATCATTGGTTTGTAGGTCTTTTTTTTTTTTTTTTTTTTTTTTTTTTTTTTTTTTTTTTTTTTTTTTTTTTTTTTTTTTTTTTTTTTTAAGATTTTTTTATTTTTATTTATTTTTAGAGAGAGGGGAAGGGAGGGAGATAGGGAGAGAAACAGCAATGTATGGTTGCCTCTCACATGGCCCTCACGGGGACCTGGCCTGCAACCTGGGCATGTGCCCTGACTGGGAATCAAACCGGGACCCTTTGGTTCCCAGCCCGCACTCAATCCACTGAGCTACACCAGCCAGGGCTGTAGGTCTTTTTTTTTAAACATTGCAGTTTTGTGCTTTTTAAAATAAAGTTTATTTTTAGACAGAGGGGAAGGGAGGGAGAGAGGGAGAGAAACATCAATGTGTGGTTGCCTCTCCTGTGCCCCCTACTGGGAACCTGGCCCACAACCCAGGCTTGTGCCCTAACTGGAAATTGAACTGGTGACCTTTTGCTTAGTAGGCTGTCACTCAGTCCACTGAGCCACACCAGCCAGGACTATAGCTCTCTTTATACTTTATACTAATCCTCTCTCAGTTTGGTGTTGCATATATCTTCTCACTGCATAGTTTCTCTTAACTTTTTGTTGTGCAGAGGTTTTACATTAAAAACATTTTTTTTCTTATTTTTTAGAGAGAGGGGAAGGAAGGGAGAAAGAGAGGGAGACACATGTCTATATGTGAGAGAAACATCTATTGGTTGCCTCTCACATGGCCCCAACTGGGGACCTGACCTGCAACCTGGGCATGTACCCTGACTAGGAATCAAACCAGCATCCTTTTGGGTCACTGGCCGGTGCTTAATCCACTGAGCCACACCAGCCAGGTCAGGTTTTACATTTTTACTTCAACTTTTATTTTAAAAATTTTAGTTCTACAGAAAAGTGCAATAATACTTCAAGAATATACTTACACCTTTCGCCTGGACTCACCAGTTGCTAACATTTTGCCACATTTATCAATACTTTCATATATACATTTTTTTCCTGAACCATATAGAAGTAAGTTGCAGATACCATGATACTTCACCCCTCAAAAGATGTAGTTGCATATTCTGAGAACAGTGATGTCCTACAGACTGCAGTACAGTCACCACATTCAACATGGATGCAGCGTTATTATCTGATGTGCAGTATGTGTTGAGTTCTCAGTGGTCCCAGTAATGACTTCAGTAGCGCTTCTTCAGCTCTACCCCTCCTCTAGGATCTAGCCGTAGATCGTGAATTTCATTTAGTTGCCATGTCCCTTTAGTTACTTTCAAGCCATAAAAACTCTCCAACTTTTTGTTTGCATAATATTGGTATATTTGAAGAGCACAGGCCAGTTGTTTTGTAGAATGTCCCTCATTTTGGATTTGTCTGTCATTTCCTCATGTGTGTTTTTTTATTCTCCCTCCTGTCTCCTGGGACATTTTCATATGCTTTTTTAGGGAGAGAGAGAAACATTGATGCAAGTGAAGGAGCAATTGGTTGCCTCCCTCTGCACCTAGACTGTGGATTCACACCCACACCCGGGATCTGTGCTGGGGCCAGGGGTTGCTGGTGCCCACTCGCTGACATGATGAATCTGCAACCCAAGCATGTGCCCTGCCTGGGAATTGAACCTACAGCCTTTTGGTTATGGGATGACCCTCCAACCACTGAGCTACACTGTCCAGGGCTCCTCATGTTTTGATTTCAGATGAAATGTTTTGGGAGGAATAAGCTTTACTTTTAAATGTAGTCAAATTTGTCCCTCTATAGTTTGTGTTATCTTTTATCTAGAAAGCCTTCCCTACCTTGATATCATAAGGCTGTTAGTCTCTATTCTAAAAGTTAAATGGTTTTGCTTTACATATGTAGGTTTACATATGGTGTTATTATTTCTTAACCTCCCTTTAATAGGGTGTTCATTTAAGATTTTGTTACACATTCTTTTTCTGTCTTTTTTTTTTTTGGTTATAAAATTATTCTCTCTAAATTCATGAGGACAGGACAGCTTATGTTAGGTTCTAAATTTGGGCCAGAACAGTGTAGAAAGTAAAAATTTAGACTTATCTATTATAGTCTAAATGTTTTACACTACAGATTTCCATTACTTTACAGTTTTTTTTCCTAAAGTAATTTGCCTGTAAAGGTGAGTATTACCTGTATTTTACTAGTTATCCATGAAAAACATTTGGCAAACTTTTTTTAAAATTTTTTTATTTTATTATTATTTTAAAGATTTTATTATTTTTTTAACTAGTCATGTTAGAATCCAGTTAGACATGTGTATATCTAGTTTATGTTTTAGAGCTGCAAAGAAAGGCAACTAAAAGCATACAGGTTGAAACAGCTCAACATTCTGTACTCGGTTGGAGTGTGTCCCCGCACACCAAAAGGTTGAGGGTTTGCTCCCCCTTTGGGGCATGTATGGGAGACAACTGATAGATGTTTCTCTTTCACATCAGTGTTTTTCTCTCTCTCAAGTCATTGAGGATGTCCTTGGGTGAATATTAAAAAAATTGTAAGCATTTTAGGATGTATCTATGAGTTTAACTGGTATCATGCTATAAATAAGACCAAGCTGTAACTTGGAGAGTAAACATTAGTCTTTCACAAATCCGAAGTCAGTAAATGCCATATTTTTAGCCTTGAATTATTTACTTCTGTAATAGGTTTGATGAGATAATTTTGTGTAGAACTAAGAGTTTTCAGGGGACAAAAACACCTACAGATAGTAGATTAGATTTGAGATACTTAGATTAACATGAAAAAAAAAAAATGTGTGAAATTGTATAGCCCTTGGCACCTAATGAGTACTCTGAAGTTTCTACTCTGAAAGTAGAAAGCTATTATAAAATTCCTTTAAACATCAAGTGCTGCATTGTGCAGAGGCTGCAGGTATTAAACACCATGGGCTCTAGCGTTATAAATAATTTATTAAGGACTGTGTGTCAGCCACTATTCTGAGCACCTTGCACTTATTAATGTACTGAATCTGACCATTTGGGAGTGGAAGAAACTGAAGTGATTGTATAATTTGTTTAGTCATAGAGCTCACTAATGTTGGAGCCAGGTTTGAACCCACGCATCGTGGCTCTAGAATCTGCACACTTCACCACAAGTATAATTCTATGATCTTGGTCAAATGATTTAACTTCACTATGCTGTTTTCTACTTTGTATAATGAAGGTAATAGTACTTAATTCATACTGTTGCTGTGAGAAGTCAAATGGGTAAAATATGTACGGTGCTTAGAATAACATGTAAAAAAAGTGACCGTTCAATAATAAATGTTAGCTATTATTACTTTAGCATTATTAAGGCATTGAACACAAGCAAAGCTCTGAATTGTCACCAAATAAATGGACTAAGCCATAAATGTGAATTTACATACAAAAAAAGGTGGAAATACTGTGGTGATTATTTCTGCCTTCCTCATTTTTCTCTCTTTATTTTGTAAGAGGAAAGAATAGCTAAAACAAAGTCGAATGGTGAGTAGGAGCTTATTTGGTAAGAAAATGAATTTAAAAAAATAAAGCAGAATTTTTTTACCTGCTTAAAAAAAAAAAACTTTCCTCACGCAAGGATATGTTTATTGATTTTGGAGAGTGAAAGAGAGGCGAGTAGAGAGAGAGAGGTGGGGGAGAGAAAGGGGAGGGGGAAGAAGGGAGAGAGGACTGGGGGTGGGGGGAGACAGAGACAGACAGACATCAATCAGTTGCTTCTTGTACACACCTCACAACCTAGCTATGTGCCTGGATCAGCGGAATCAAACCCATGACCTTTTTTTGGTGTACAGGACGATGCTGCAACCAACTGAGCCCCCCCTGGCCATGGCTTTACATACTTTTTAAAAGAATGTTCAAGAATCATTACTAAAGGCACAAAGTATATATTGGCTGAATGTAAAAACTGGCGCTGTTACCTTTATGCTTTTGAAAGACCTTAGTTATTTATAGCTGTGTTTTGAAGAAATAGATGGCATATACTACGTACCCTCAAGCCCAGTTGTTTAAAATGTTTTCTTTACGTGGTTTCTTATTCCTTTGTGTCAGTAAGCATGTACTGAAGGTCTGGTATTAAACAAAACATTCAGTTAGAAGCAACCTTAATATACTGATAAAGAATGAGTAGCATTCTGTGTCGTATGGCGGAGATAATGGAATTCTAGGAATAACAGCAGTAGAATGTTCAGGAGAACACAAGTTCAGGTCTTTTTTGTATAATTTTGAAACTTCAGGAACATAGAAACAAACTTATATTTCCTAGTTCAGTTTCACCTTAGAGATTGGAATATGTTGTTGCTTGAATAAGAAAAACAAATTGTCAAGGCAACAGGTACTGCATTTCTCACTTGACAAGATCTCAGTTTTATTTTCCATCAGTGATCAAGGAACTTTAGTTCTAAGGCCTGATGTTGTAACATTAGCAACATGGTACATTAATCAAGCCAAGAATCTTATGCATTTCTGAACCAAGAGTAAGATTTCATAAAGATTTCATTTAGAGCATTAAAAGGGACTTGTACAATATTCTTGCATTTTCAGAATTAGCGTCTGAAAGGCAAAGAGCTCAAGTCTAAGGTTTAAGAGTTCATTTATTTCTGCCAGTGTGTATCAGACTGTTCAAGGAACTGGGGACACAGAAGCAAACACAGTAAGTCTCAGCCTCATGGAGCTTACACTGTAGAAAAAGGGATTGACAGTGCACAGACCGTCAAATACGTTTATGTCTGGAAGTGTTAATGTGCAAAAAAGAAAAACAAAGCAGGGTGAGAGAATAGCAAGTGATATGTGTAGATAGGTTAAGTGCAATTCTGTTTGAATTTGTTAGCCGTCTGCATCACTTGGTGGGCCAACTGTAGTTGGCCTTTGATGGGAATGTATAGTACAAGTTGGGGCAAATGATGTCAAGAACTCTGAATGAGAATAGCAAAATGAAAAATGAACAAAACCTCTTTTTCATGAACTATTTAAAACTATTTACTTGCTCATGTGTCAAGGACTAAGGTTAGGAAGGGCTGTGTGTGAAATGTGCCTACTTAGTATGATACTAGGCATGCAGATGGAGGATATAGCTTTAACTTTTCTTCTTCCATAAAGTAAGCTATTTTAATATGTGTAATATGCAATTAAAGTTGTATTTATGAGGACTAAAATAAATTTCAGGTGGGTGAGAAGTTTGAAGAAACCATTCAGCATTATCCTTTCCATTTAAGTTTCAGAGCAGCGGTCAGTGTTCTTAGAATGAGAGTGGTTGATTATAAAACCTAAAAGTACCAGGCTTTATATTTGAAACTCAAAATAAATTCTGATGAAGTTTAGGAAAACACTGAGTGTTCATATTAACTTACTGTTATCATTGTTATCTATATGGACACACTTATTGAATTTAAAAATGAGTATTTGGTAGGACCTCCCCATCACCAAAAGGATTGAGAAAGTCAGATCAGTGGTCTTCCAGGGTGAGGAAAACAGGAGTTTTCTATTTTTAGCTCATTCTTTTTTTTTTTTTAAATTTTAATGACAACATGGTTTTTTTGTTTTTTTTAAAGACTTTATTTATTTATTTTTAGAGAGAGGAGAAGGGAGTGAGAAAGAGAGGGAGAAACAGCAATGTATGGTTGCCTCTCAACGTGGCCCTCACCAGGGACCTGGCCCGCAACCCAGGCATGTGCCCTGACTGGGAATCGAACCGAGACCCTTTGGTTCCCAGCCCGTGCTCAATCCACTGAGCTACACCAGCCTGGGCGACACCATGGTTTTTTGTTTGTTTTTTTTTTAAAGGTGTGTCTTTTTTTTTTAAGCTTTTTTTATTTATTTATTTTTAGAGAGAGGAGAAGGGAGTGAGAAAGAGAGGGAGAGAAACAGCAATGTGTGGTCGCCTCTCATGTGGCCCTCACTGGGGACCTGGCCTGCAACCCAGGCATGTGCCCTGACTGGGAATCGAACTGGGACCCTTTGATTCCCAGCCCACGCTCAATCCACTGAGGTACACCAGCCAGGTATTTTTAGCTCATTCTTTAAAAACGTCTGTGTGTTTGTTAATAATGTGTATACTATATTGGATGAACATGCTCAGAAGTTTTCCCAACAGGATGTTACTGAAGACAGTTTGTCTAAACCACAGTGTCATGATTATGCCATAATATATTCTGTCTGAGCAATAGAGCAGGGGAGATTTCACAATACTAATTAAACATATTTGGGTCACTAAAAGAAAAAAAGAAAAACAAAAACGAATATTTGATTCAAACTGCCATGTGTATTAAACACTTTGCCAAATAGACCTTTGCCACAAGTGTTACTGACATGACCAGAAACAGACATTTATAATGGCTTTGCTAACCAGGCTGCAGGTTGCTAACCAGAATTGTCCCACAGTTTCAGTTACTCTTTGCTTCCTGTTTGCAGCAGTTGCCTGGAACTGTTGGGGCAGCTGGTTTCCCTTTTTTTGAAGAGGAGGGTGATGTTACTGGTGAAGGGAATTGTGTATGTTTTGCCCGTGAATTATTTTTAAAGTGTGAGACTACAATATTTTAAATGCTTAAGAGTTCACTTCAGTTGTTACTCTTGTACTTTTCAGGCTGGATGTTTTATATTGTAATAGAATTATCTAACTATACCATTCTTGTTTGAAAGGATTAAAATTTTAGAGATATTTTTTATTAGTTTCTGCTGTACCTTATTGAAAAAACTACCCTTTAAACTTGACACTGTAAACAGGTGACAAATGAAATGAATGTTTACCTTCTTATCGGAACTATTTTTTTTCCTGGTGGTGAAGAATCATTATCTTTAATTTTTTTTTTTTTAAGATTTTATTTATTTTTTAGAGAAAGGATAAGGGAGGGAGAAAGCAAGGGAGAAACAGCAATGTATGGTTGCCTCTCACATGGCCCTCACTGGGGACCTGGCCCGCAACCCAGGCATGTGCCCCGACTGGGAATCAACCGGGACCGCTTGGTTCCCAGCCCGCGCTCAATCCACTGAGCCACACCAGCCAGGGCCCATTATTTTTAATTTTATTGTCACTATGCAGTATAGTTAAGCATTAGGTAGACTGTCTCTGGGTTGAGTTCAAAAGTCTGTCATAGTATTGCTGATACGTATTAGATGAGATCATAGGAAAACTGTTATATGAAGAATTGTGTGAAGATAATGATTTAAGAAAATCTCACCTTTTACCTTCACATAACTGTGTAGGCTTCATGGCAGATTTTATCCCATGTTAGTGGTAATATGGTCATTTCATTATGTTTACATTTTTAATTGAATAAAGTTTTATGTGACCCTTGCTGAAAGTATAAGTTGAATTTTTAAAATAAGATGTATTTTGTTTAATCCATGAGTGACTCAAGAGAGTGCTTGGATTTTTTTTCTTGCAAGTAATTTGAAGAAAAAAATATATGGGGAAAATCTTTTTTTTTTTTTAAGATTTTATTTATTTTTTTTCAGAGAGAGGGGAAGGGAGGGAGAAAGAGAGGGAGAGAAACAGCAATGTATGGTTGCCTCTCACATGGCCCTCACTGGGGACCTGGCCCGCAACCCAGGCATGTGCCCTGACTGAAAATTGAACCAGGACCCTCTGGTTCCCAGCCCGTGCTCAGTCCACTGAGCTACACCAGCCAGGGCTCGGAAAAATCTTTTCCTGGTGTAATTATTAGCTCTAATTTATTCGGAAAGAGAAAAGAATCATGACTTTTTAAAAAATTAAAAAAACTTTTTTTAAGATTTTATTTATTTTTAGAGAGAGGGGAAGGGAGGGAGAAAGAGAGGGAGAGAAACATCTGTGTGTGAGAGAAACATTGATTGGTTGCCTCTCACATGCTCTCAACTGGGGACCTCGCCTGCAACCCAGGCATGTGCTCTTACTGGGAATCAAACCAGCAACCTTTTGGTTCAGTTTGTGGGAGGACACCCAACCCACTGAGCCCACACCAGTGAATGCTTAATTTTTTGAGGTAACTCCACACTACTTTCCACAGTGGCTACACCAGTCTGCATTCCCACCAACAGTGCAGAAGGGTTCCCTCTTCTCCACATCCTTACCAGCACTTCCTTGTTGATTTATTGATGATAGACTTTCTGACAGGTGTGAGATGATATCTCAGTGTGGTTTTAATTTACATTTTTCTGGCGATTAGTGACATTTAGCATTTTTTCATATGTCTACCAGCCATCTGTATGTCCTCTTTGGAAAAGTGTCTATTTTCAGATTCTTGGCACATTTTTTAATTGGGTTGCTTAATTTTTTGGTGGAGTTTTACAAGTTTTTTCAATAAATATTGGATTTTAACTCTATCAAGTGTATCATCGGTGAATATGTTCTCCCATTCAGTAGGTTGTCTTTTCATTTTGTTAATGGTTTCCTTTGCTATGCAAAACCTTTTTATTTCCCTTGCCTGGTAAGATATATCAGAAAAAAATATTGCTGTAGGCAATGCCCAAGATTTTACCACCTGTCAAAGTAATTTCTTATTTTAAAAAGATTTTACTCATTTATTTTTAGAGGGGGAGGAAGAGACAGAGGGAGAGAAATATTGATGTATAAGATTTTTATTTGTTTTAGAGAGGGGAAGGGAGGGAGAAGTACAGAAACATCGATGTACAGTAGAAACACCTATTGGTTGGCTCTTACATGCTACCAGCTGGTATTCAAACCTGCAACCCTGCAGCTTGCAGAATGATGCCCAACTGACTCAGCCACACCAGTCAGGGCTGGAACGCATTTTAAAATCATTGCCATTTTTACCCATCCCTTCCACTTTTATGTTTTTGTCATTATTTTTTTATTTTCTTATCCTCACTAGTGGACATGATTATTGATTTTAGAGAGAGGGAAAGGGAGGGAGAGAGAGGAGAGAAACATTGATGTGAGAGAGAAAATCAATCGGTTGCCTCTCATACACGCCCCGACTGGGGACTGAACCCATAACCTAGGCATGTACCCTGACTGGGAATTGAACCTGTGACCTTCCAGTTTATGAGAGATACTCCAACCAACTGAACTATACTGGCCGGGGCAATTTTTGTCATTATTTTTAAATTCTTTTGTGTCTGTGTATGTGTATCCCTTAATTTATGTTGTAATTACACATGATTTTCCTACTTTTGGCTTTAAACTTTTGTACTAGTTTTGGTTCTAAACTAGTTGTACGTCTTTTGTTTTTGTTATGTGTTTCCCTATATGTGTGAAAATTTTTTTCTTTACTATTTTTTCTTATTCATAGTATTGATTTTGCCCTGGCTGGTATGGCTCAGTGGATTGAGCACTGGCCTGTGAACCAAAAGGTCATCGGTTCAATTCCCAGTCAGGGCACATGCCTGGGTTGCAGCCCAGGTCCCCAGTTGGGGGTGTGCAAGAGGCAACCAACTGATGTTTCTCTCATCGTATTGTTTTTTTTTCTTTTTCTTAAAGAAGTTCCTTTAACATTTTTAGTAATACTGGTTTGGTGGTGATCAACTCCTTCAGCTTTTTCTTGTCTGGGAAGCTGTCTGTCTTTAAATGATAGCCTTGCTGTGTGGAGTAGTCTGGATTGCAGGTCCTTACTTTTCATCACTTTCGTGCCAGTCCTTTCAGGCCTGTGATGTTTCTGTTGAGAAATTAGCTAACAGTTTTATGGGAGCTCCCTTGTAGGTAAAATGCTTTTTTTTTTTTGGTTTGTTTTTGCGCTACTTTTAAAACTCTCTCTTTTGTCTTTAACCTTTGGCATTTAAATGATGTGTCTTGGTGTGGCCTTTTTGGGTTCAACTTGTTTGGGACTGCACTTTCTGGACTTGTGTGTCCTTTGCTAGGTTAGGGAAGTTTTCAGTCATTGTTTCTTCAAATAGGTATTTAATTCCTTGCTCTCTCTCTTCTGATACCTTTTGTTATGCTTCATGTTGTCCCAGAGGTCCCTTAAACTATCCTCATTTTTTTAATTCTTTTTTTCTTTTTGCTATGACGATTGAGTGTTGTTCTTTGCTAATCTGCTTGAGTTTATCTAATGTGTTCTTCATATCAGTTATTGTATTCTTCATTTCTAAATGGTTCTTTTTGTTTTTTATCTCCATTTTTATGTTTCTTATCTCTTTTTTGAGGTTCTTGCTGAGATAATTTGTTCTTCCCCTAACTTCATTGAACAGCCTTATGGCCTGTTTTTGAACTCTGCATTTGGTGGATCACTTGTCTCTATTATATTTAGTTGTTTTTCTGGAGATTTGTCTTGTTCTTTCATTTCGGACGTATTTCTTTGTCTCATTTTGCCTGCCTCCCTCTCTTTGCTTCTGGATATTAAGTACTTTGCTGTATCTCCCAATCTTGGCAGTGACCTTATGCAGTAGGTGTCCTGTGGGGCTCAGTGGTGCCATCTCCCTGTTGATCTAACCTGGGTGCTCCAGAGGTGTCTCTTGCGTAGGTTGTGTTTACCCTCCTATTGTAGTTGAGTCTTGGTTGCTGTTCGCCCACCAGTGAGTGGGAATGAGCCTCAGGCCAACTGTAATGTCGACTGGCCTTGACAGCAGCAGTCGTGGGGGCTGACCTCATGGAATGGGGTTTGATTTAGCAGCACTCTGGTGCCTACCAAGTCCACCCTTTGGGTATATTTACAGTGCTAATTTGATGGGTCGCTGTGTGATCTGAAGTTGGTCACCAGGTGTGGTGGTTCTGGGACCTCTTGAGAGGGGCTATGGTGCAGGTCAGGATCAGCCACTGCCTGTGTCCTGCCCAGGGGCACCTGGTTGTAGTTGCAAAATGAGCTACA
>PVJI01016232.1:0-38800 GCA_004026765.1 Micronycteris hirsuta
TGTCCATGTGTCCTCTACAGTGATTCCTGAAAACTCTTCTCCCCATTGTCCCCTCCCCCCTCTCCCCTGTCTATTGTTAGACTGTTCTTAATTTCAGCATCTCTGATTATGTTTTGCTTGCTTTCTGCTTTTGTTGGTTATGATCTGGTTAAAGGTGAGATCATACGGTATTTGTCCCTCACTGCCTGGCTTACTTCACTTAGCATAATGCTCTCCACTTCCATCCATGCTGTTGCAAAGGGTATAAGTTCCTTCTTCCTCTCTGCTGCATAGAATTCCATTGAATATACACTAAAATTTAAGGACAAAAGCATTAGTCAAAGATTTCTAAATATCTAAAAAAAAGAACCTGCAAGTCAGGCTCTTTTCCAATAAGGAGGAATTGGTTAAATAAATTATGTTTCCATACTATGTGCTCCTAAGGAACCTTTCAAAATCATGTTCTCAAAAGATATTTAAGGATTTTTAGGGGGAAAGTTCTTTATAGAATATTAAATAAAATACCACAATATAGACTTATATAGTATTGTTCTACTTTCATAACATTTTTGTATATATATTAAACATATGTTTCTTGGCATAGAGATCGCCATTTAAAGTTATATAGCTCTAAAACCAAAATTAGAAGGGAATCTACCAAAATATTAGCAATGTTTATTTCTAGGTTGTAGTCAACTTTTATTTTGTTCTTCATGCTTTTTGTATATAACCTTATAATGTACAAATAATTAAATGATAGAACATCAGTGAAAGAAGTTTTCATGGTGAGCATAGATTGAATACAAGGGGAATTATGTATTGTGTGGGATTAAATTACTTTGATGTTCTTGGACATTACCTCTGTGACTGTTGACTGTTGTGTTTCTATGCTGATATAACTGATCAGTCCCTTTTCTCACATTTTGTTCACTCTTGGTCTATACTAATGCATTAAGTTTACATTATTTCTGTCCAGTCTTGCAGAAATTCTATTTCAAGGACAGAGAAAGATAGAAGTTTAATTTCCTAACTATGGCCAACCTGTTCCTCAAACACCTTACCATCACCTAAGACTAGAAATAGAAAAGTATAGGAATTTAGTTGCCTCTGGTAGACCCTAACTGCTGTCTGTTATAAAATCCAATATTAATAACCTAATTTTTATTTGATATCTTCTTATCACGAAAGTATAAAAAGCTCAAGGATATGTGAAATTTACATTAACTGTGTTCCAGTTAAATAAAATTTTTTTCAGCTCTGCCACTTTTTTCTGCTTCTTTCCTATGTAGTTGTTTTATTTGATTTTGAAACCCAGGCATTGGTTCTCATCTAATTTCACTTGGACTTAAAGATCCAGTCCTAGTCCTTCCTTCACTTCTGTGAGCATAGTGTTATCTATTACTGTTCTCTGTCTGCTAAGGCCTCACATCATCTTCCTGGCTTGACTCCTACACCTTTGCTTGTTTAAAGCCGAAAGACAAAGCCCCAATTATCTATGCCCAGCATTTGTATGTATGAAAACCATGATTGTATCTTTCCCAGCCAAATGTTTCTCTTCACCTACAAACCTCTCTAATGTTTCTTTTTTGTCCTCTCCTTGAGTAGAATGGTTTGATGTTCTTTCCCTCCCACCTGATCAATAGCTTCACTATAAAATAAGTTTACATTTGATTGTTTTATAAAATAAGTTTACATTTGATTGTTTCCATAGCAACCATCACACTTAGGATTCAATATAAAACTGCTTTCTGATAAAGGGTTTAAATTGTCAAACTAGGCTTTCTAAAACAAAACATTTAAAAATACATTAAAATTAAATTTAGTAAGGTTGTGAAATGAATATTAAATGTAAAGTTCACTACACCTTGTCAAAATACAAGTAACAATAAGGGTATTTGCATTTTAATCCCTGAAGCCTTTTTTTCTTTTTTCTTTTGGTTGTATTTTTTCCATTACCATTTATCCCACTTATACCCTCTTCCACCTCCATACACCCTCCTCCCCCCAGTAATCACCACACTGTTGTCCATGTTCATGAGTCCTTTTATTTTTTTGCTCAATCCCCCTACCCCCTAGACTCCCCTCAAGAGCTGTCACCCTGCTCTCTATCTATGAGTTTGTCTCTATTTTGCTTGTTGGTTCAGTTTGTTTATTAGATTGCACATTGGAGTGAAATTTTTCTTTCTCTGACTGGATCATTTCACTTAGCATAATGTTCTCCAGGCCCATCCATGCTGCTGCAAAGGGTAAACTTTTCTTCTTTTTTATGGTTAAGGAGTATTCCATTGTGTAAATGTCCCATAGTTGTTTTATCCACTCATCTATTGTTGGACACTTGAGCTGCTTTCATATAGTGCCAATGGTAAATAATGCTGCAATGAACATAGGGGTGCTGATATTCTTCCAAATTCATGTTTCAGGTCTCTAAAATTCTCAACAAAATATCAGCAAACTGAATATAGCAGTATATCAAAAAGATCATATGCCATGATCAAGTAGAATTTATTCTAGGGATGCAGGGTTGGTACAACATTCGCAAATCAGTAAGTGTGATACGCCACATACACAACATGAAGGATGTAAACCATATGACCATATGAATAGATGCATAAAAAGAATTTGATAAAATCCAGCACTGATTTATGATAAACACTCTAAGCAAAGAAGGAATAGAAGGAACATACATACCTAAATATGATAAAAGCCATATATGACAAACCCACTGCCAGCATCACACTCAATGGGCAAAAATTACAAATGTTTCCCTTAAGATCTGGAACAAGACAGGGATGTCCACTTTTGCCTCTCTTATTCAACATAGTACTAGAAGTCCTAGGCACAGCAGTTAGACAAGAAGAAGAAATAGAAGATATCCAAATTAGAAAGTAAGAAGTAAAACTGTCATTATTTGTAGATGACACAATACTGTACATACAAAATCTAAAGATTCCACCCCAAAACTACTAGAACTGATAAATGAATTCAGTGAAGTGGCAGGATACAAAATTAATATCCAGAAATCAGTTGCATTTTTATATGCCAATAATGAACAAACAGAAAGGGAAATTAAGAAAACAATCCCATTCACAATTGCTTCAAAAGAGTAAAATGCCTAGGAATAGATATAACCAAGGATGTAGAAGAGCTGTACTCAGAAAATTGTAAGAAACTGAAGAAAGACATTTAAGAAGATACAAATAAGTGGAAGCTCATACCATAGTCATGGATAGAAAGAATTAGCATCATTAAAATATCCATAATACACTAAGCAATCTATAGATCCAATGCAATTCCAATCAAGACACCAATGATGTATTTCACAGAAATAGAACAAACATTTCAAAAATTTATATGGAACTACATAAGACCCCAAATAGCAAGATGATCTTGAGAAACAAGAGCAAAGTTGGAGGAATTGTGCTACCTAATATCAAATATAATACAAGGCCATAGTAATCAAAAGAGCATGGTACTAGAATAAAAACAGACAATAGATCAGTGGAACAGAATAGAGAGCCCAGAAATAAACCCACATCTTTATAATCAATTAATATTTGACAGAGGAAGCAAGCACATACAATGGGCTAAAGATAGTTTTATTTAATACATGGTGTTAGGAAAATTGGATACATGCAGAAAAATGGAACTATACCACTTTCTTATGCCAAACACAAGAATAAACTCAAAATGCATTAAAAACTTAAATTAGACCTTAAACTATAAAAATCCTACAAGAAAACATAAGCAGTAAAATCTTGTAATTACTTGTAGCAATATTTTTTTTCTGACATATCTACTCAGGCAATGGAAACAAAAGAAAACTTTAAAAAATGGGACTATATCAAACTAAAATGTTTTCGCACAGCAAAGGAGAACATCAATAAAATAAAAAAACCGAATGGGAGAACATATTCACTGATACATCTGATAAGGGGTTAATATAAAAAATATATAAAGAACTTATAAAACTCAGTACCAAAACAAACAGACAATCCAATTAAAATATGGGGAAAGGACCTGAATAGACACTATTCCAAAGAGGACATACAGAAGACCAACAGACATATGAAAAGATACTCAACATCACTAATCATCAGAGAAATGCAAGTGAAAACCCCAATGAGATATCATCTCACACCTGTCAGAATGGCTATCATCAATAAATCAACAAACAACAAGTGCTGGTGAGGATGTGGAGAAAGGGGAACCCTTTTGCACTGTTGGTGGGAAAACAGACTGGTGCAGCTACTGCGGAAAGCAGTGTGGAGTTATCTCAAAAAATTAAAAATGGATCTGCCTTTTGACCCAGTGAATCCACTTTTGGGAATACCTTAAGCCTTTTAACCTAAGAAAGAATCTATAGCTTAACAGATGGAGTTGCCCTCTACTTTACAGAAAAGATTGAGGCCATCCATCATGAACTCTTGAAAATTGCATTGCTTTCATTTTATATTTTCTATCTCTATCTATCCTTTTTTCTTCCCTCCTATCTTGAAAGTATTGTTCTTTCAACATTCCACGACTAATGTTTGTGCTGTGTTCTTGTTCTCATCTCTTCCTGCCCTTTTGACACTTCATCTTATCAATCATCTCCATCTTCAATATCTCCATTGATTCCTTCCCCTTTGTCAACAGACACACATAAATCTTCCTCTATCCTATAAAACTGTTCCTTATCCCTGCTTCTTTTTCAAGATACAGTCTTGTCTAATTCCTTCAACTACTCATTTGTAATCTGCACTTACTGTCTCCATTTTCCCACCTCACATTCACTATTTAATAACTTGCAATCCAACTTCTAAATACACCATCTTATTGGATTTATTTTTATAGATATGACCTTCTAATTAATAAATCCATTGACTCACTTTGGTCCTCCTTTTCACTGACATGACAACTGTCAACATAGTTAGCTACCTTTATCTTTCCTGCTTCTAAAACATTGCTCCCATTTTTTGTGCATTCTGATCACATCTTCTTAGTGTCCTTTTATTTTAATTTTTACTGTCCACTCTTATAAGCATTGGTTGAAGGGCTACCATTTGCTCTCTCCTCTTCTCATTTCACATCTTAGCTCCTCCCACAACTTCAAAATCTCCATAATAGAGATTTTTATTCCTGATCTCTCTGCTGAGTCTTATCCTTGATCTGTCTGCTGAGTCTCAGAACAGTTTACTCAAATGCCAGTAAATAGATAGGCCTCAAACTCAACACGTACATCTCTAAATTCATCATCTACCCACCTACCCCACCCACCAATTTTGCTTCTTTCTTTCTTATTTTACTTTGCTAAATTAGTGTTATTATAATCCTCCCAGGCATACAGGGAGAAATTCCTTGAGTTATCTTCAACTTCCCCCTGCCTATAACCCCCTCCTTCTATATTTAATTAGTAAAAAATCATTTTAATTTCACTATGGATGCATGTCTTACCAGTATCTTATCCTTTCTACTTCCAATTAGGTAATTCAGATCATTGTCTCATACCTAGACTACTTAAATATTGTCCTAATATTCCACATTCTTTGATTCTCTCCCTCCTACAATATATCTTATAAACCCCATCAAGACTCATTGTGCTAAAGCAATTAATTAATCATTCATTCATACTATCTGAGTGCTTATTATGTTCAGTGTTTATAAAACTGTACAACTCTATGGTACATTATTTGTATTGTAGTATATGTGAATGCCACCCATTGAAATAGTGCAGGTTATAAACCTTGAGGTTGTAAACAACAGCCCTAATTATGTTCTATGCAGTACTCTTGTCACTAGGGGCATAGTAGTGAACTAAGCAGAAACAAAATCCTTTCTCTCTTGCAGTCCTCAGTGTAGTAGTGGGAAACAGGCAATAGATAAGAAAAAGCACAGATCTGATCATGTCAATTCTTAACTAAAAAATCTTCAGCACTTCCTTATTAAGAACAGAGAAAACACCCAACTCCTTTTTACGATACTGTGGTAATTCCAGTATCCAGCTATTTTTCCTACTTTCTTTCTGTCTGAGGTTCCCTACAATCTAGCCACGTCAAACCATTTGAACTCATTCTTCAAAACAGGCCTTGCACTATACTACTATGCCTCTATGTTTCATTTATGCCAGCTTAAATTTCATTCTGTTCCAATTCCATCTCTTGAAGTCCTAGCCATTTTAAAAGCCAGTCTTAAATGTTACCCTTTCCCAAATCAGCCCCCTAAGATCTTCATAATTAATCTCTTCTCCCTCTCCAATGAGCAGTTACATTGTAAAAAGCACAGGCCTTAGAAGCAGGTAGACCCAGGTTTGAATCTCAATTGTTCCAATAATAGCCGATACCTTAGAAAGTTAATAAACTTCTCTCTGATTCAGTTTCTTGATCTGTAAAATGATGGCTATAGTACATACTTTGCAGAATAGTTATAAAATATAGCATATATCAAATATCTAATAGTAAAAAAAACATATAGCAAACACTCTAAATAATAGCTATTCAAATGCTATTGATCATGAGTTCAAATTACTCCCTTTGCTACTTACGAACTAAATAATCTTTTTTAAATTTTACTTTATTGTTGTTCAATTACAGTTGTCTGATACTCTCCTCTCCCCTCCCCCTCCAATCCCACCTCCCTTCCCTGCCTCCCTCCCCACCCTTGGTTCTGCCCATGTGTCCTAAATAATCTTGAACTAGATTTTTAATCTTTTTGAAACATTTTCCTACTGTGGAAAATAATCATAACTAAGCCTAAGAGTTGTTTCGAGAATAGGTAAAGTGTTAAGTATAGTGTCTGGCCCACAGGAGGAACTTGAATTGATAGGAGTTTCTGTTTAACACACTCTGGCTTCAATCACACATGTACATGTCACTCTCAAGTCCATTTATCCCACTAGGTTATGGACTCCTGAAGCCAGTTACTGTGTTTTCTTCTCATCATTCTGTTGCCTGTACAACTTTTCACAGTGCCTCAATCTTGGCTGACATTTCCCTCCCTGTTCCCAACGCCTCCCTTTCTTGTTTCCTATTCTGAAATGACATAACAGTTCCTATTTATTTTTCTGTGGCACAAATTACAATCTTCCTCACTGTGCCCTTGTCTTGTCATATCTGGCCCCACCACATTTTTCTTCCTCCCACACTACTTACTTCCATGTAGCAACAGCAAGATGCTCAACTGACATATTCTCCTCTGTTTGACCCCTGAGAGGAGAGTTTTATCTAGTAGGAGTTAAACATCTTGTTTAATTTGAATTAAATACTCATTACGTGGACCCTAAAAGCCTCTAATGAGAGCTTCAGCATGGGTTAATCATGGGAAGTACAAATTTATCAGACATTATCCACAGAGTATATTTGGATAGAACTGATCAATTGTTGGGGCCCAAATATGCTGAGCATCTTGTGTAATGGCTGATGCATTTCTTAACTCTCTTACATACTGCAACCACAAAAATGAATATTAGGGACAATTTTCACAAGCAAGGCCCAGCTGATTCCTTTCACTTTGTCCACTGTATCTGCATTTTGATAAAGTGATATGTTAATTATTGCAGTTTCATAAAGATAATTTGAGAACAAATTCCTCTTACCAAGATGCTGTCTTTAAGATAAAGAATCACAGATAGAACTTGATGATGCTACCATTTTCCTTCACTTTCACTCCCATGATCTTTGATCACAATGTTTTATATTAAATCCACATAAAAAAGTCACAAAGGTAATAACTTCTCATGTGGACTTTAAACCTAATATATAGTCATAAACTGCTATGGTAAGTCCCTCTACACAGATCCATTTAAACTACAATCTCTGTCCTGACAGATATGCTGACTTCTGGTAAAAACTGCCCAGTGTATTTTGCTTCATGTTACTTGGTTTCATGTTGAATGATGAAAGTGCACAAGTAATGATTCTGCTTTTCTCAGCAATCAATTTTTTCTTTATATCCTCCCATAAGAGAAATCCAGGGATTATTGTGATGAAAACAAAATGACCATACTAAGGACTCATAATAGAGAATTAGATGGTAAAGAGTTGCCCCAAGAGTCCCATACCAAATTCTTTCCACTTGTCTTTATTTTACCAAATCTGTGCAGGGGGACTTAGCAAAGTAGCCTATGATGGTATATTAAGGGCAAAGCCCAAAACACTAGTGAACAGCTGTATATAAATTATAATATGTGTACAAAATACTATGAAAACATTAAAAATGACATATTGACATGGAATATGTTCAAAACACATTAAATTGAAAAGCAGGAAATAGAACGGTATATATATACACAAGGCAAATTTTGTATCATAACTTGAGGCTGAAAAGAAGATACTGTTCTTTAAACATAATAAAGTATAAGAGAAAATGCTAAGAGGAGGCTACTCTTTCCGGAGAAAAGGCCCAGTTTTGTTTGTTCATGGGTAAATCTGAAGCACAATTCTCAATGAGGGATCATTTTTGTCACTTCTTCCCCCCTCAAAGATCCAAAGCCCCCAGTTCTCCATCCATTGGCTGAACAATACACAAACTTACTGACAATTTATACCATGTGAGCAGACACAAAAGGAAGTCCTTTGGTTTTAAATGACCAAGAAACTATGAGGAATGGAAGGAAACAGCTGTAACCGAAGTGCTGGCTACATGATACACTCCATAACTGTAGAAGTAGAACCCTACATCCATGAGGCTTGGGAATAAGTTGAAAGAAATGAGAGAGCTGTACCTGAATCTCCACCATCTTGTAGAGTCTGTGAGATAGATCATGTAATTTAAACTTGAAATTTAAATAGATATTAAGCATTCTTCAGTATTCCAAACATTGGCCTGTTTTATCATTTTAACATGGACTGCATGCATCACACCCTCCTTCCCTAATAAGGGACATAGGACCAGAGTTAATCACATTTGTAATGGTATCTTCCTAACAAATAGGTGCATTGAACATTTCCAGAAAAGCCCTTGTGATATTCCATTATTTGGCCTCATTGATATCTAATTGGGCTGTGAGGAGATAAAATGTGACAGTGGTATCTTGACTTACAACCACATAACCTAGGAGGCTATAAGCCACCTCTAAAGAATTATTTAAAACTCAAACTCTAAATGTTCTAGATTAACATTCAATAAGTGACATGTATAATAACAGCTAGCATTTATTACTGAGCACCAGGTAAACCTCATAACTACTCTAGGAGTACTACCTCCTCAGTTTAGGAATGAAACAAGTGAAGTTCAGAGAAATTTTAAACATTTTTTTCCACAGTAACACAGTAACTGAGAGAACCAGAAGTCTATCACAGTTCTTATTCCACTATGTTTAGCTTCCTCATAAAAATAATGGTGATATCTGTGGGGAGGAATTAGAGAAGTGAGCCCCGCTATCCTAAAGAAATCTAAGTAAGTGAAGATTAGGTGGAAACAGAGATGAGTTTTTTGAGAGAGGGGCCAAGTAATCTCTCTCATCTATCAACTAATTTTGACCTAATGGATGCCATACTGGTTTTGCGGATCAAAATAAAACGTGCTTTTCCATTCTATAAAATTACCCTGAGTTTTATGGCCCATGAGGGCAAGGAGACCATCCAACAATAGTTTACATAACACTCTTTGGCAGTTGCTTTTTCAGCTCTGCCAAAAATAATTAATTCCATTCATTCAGGGGATGGGTTAAAGAGATTTTTCTTGAGGGAGAGATTACCATTTTTTTTCTTCCTCATGAAAGGAAGAAAGTGAATAGAAATTCTACATCTAAGGTTCCTGACCACACTGCTATAACTTTTAATTTAAAAAATATAGGCCACAAGTTTGATTATTTAGGATACAGTGTTCTGATCTCAATTTGGCCTGTTCTCATCCACTAAAACTTGATACAAAGCAACTTAAACAAATCTTTATTGAGATGTGTAATCACAAATGTATATCTGTGCATTTATCACCAAAATCAATTTTAGAACATTTACATTACGCCCCCAAAATAAACAAACCTCACACGCTGTAACTCTCCTAATCAAAGCCTCAGGCAGCCATAATCTACTTTCTGTCTCTGTAAAGCAATTTTCTATTGGATAAAATCTTAAATGTTTTCTGGTTTGGAAAATATCAGTCCTTTCCTGAAAGCTATCTGGAGACTATCTGAAATAGTCAACTTCTGCCAGGAAAAAAAAAAGGAAAGGAAAAAAGACAGCACCACATTTTCTAATATGAAATCAACTATCTGTATTTAGTTGGCGACCACTCTATCTTCATTTTGTCTTTCAAGAACTTAAATGCATTCCAAACACAGAGTATTGCTCTTCATTATCAGGCAGTGTTCCTAAAGGTCTGCTTTTTCAGAACATTGACAGTATCTCAGGTAATAACCTCCTTCCAGTAAATCTCAGTGAATGGAACAAGGACTACTGGGAGAGAGCTGTGCTCTCTACTGTTTACATGTCCACTTACTAGTTTCTAGAAACCTCTAAGAGACTCAGAAGGTCCCAGTTTAGATCAAGGTAGAGCAGAAGAAAGGCATCTTCAAAACCCTGATATATTTTGGGTTTGGCTCTGTGCCTTCTCTTTGGGAAGCCTCTTTCTTCCTCTTTGCAGAAAACAAGATGAGATACATTGGGTCAGGCATACTTGCTTTGAATCCTAGGACCATTTACTAAGTGTATGATCTTAATCTCTTTGATCCTCAGTATTTTCATCAGTAAAATAATAATGCTACAATCCAACTAGTATAGTTATCATAAGAATTAAATGTAATAGCATATGTGGAAATGCCAAGCATAGTTTCTTGTACAGAGTAATGCTCAATAAATATTAGTTTCTTTTCTTTCATAGTTTCTTCCCATAAACTTTAGATCCTCAGAGACTTTATTCTTTTCTTTATTCTGATTATCTGGGGCCTATTCAACATAGAATATATTTTGCAGTCATCAAAAACTGAAAACTTGGGTTTAAGTGGTTTCATTACTAACAAAATATCACATTAATGTAAATTACTTAACTTGTGGCTCCTTTGGTTTTCTCATATCTCAGAAGATGATATATCACAATGCTTCAAAATTCAGTATGCATACAAATTACCTGGGCGTTTTATTAAAATGCAGACCCTGATTCAGTAGCTATAGTAAGAAGAATTCTAAGATAACTTCTAAACTCCCTGTCCCATAGTGCACATGCCCAGTATTATTCCCTCCCATTGAGTATAGCCAAAACCCATGCATATAATGGGATGTTATACCCGTGATTAGGTTATATTAAATAGCAAAGGTGAAGGAATTTTGCTCATGTAATTAAGGTCCCAAATCAGTTTATTTTGAATTAATGAAAGGGAGATTATCCTGGGAGGGCCTGACCTAATCAAGTGAGGCCATCAAAAGAGGGTCTAGAGCACTGGCTCGTTTGGTTCAGTGGATTGAGCACCGGCCTCGTGAACCAAAGGGTTGCTGGTTCAATTCCCGGTCAGAGCACATGCCTGGGTTGTGGGGCCCTGGTGGGGAGCACATGAGAGGTAACCACACATTGATGTTTCTCTCCCTTTCTTTCTCTCCCCTTCCCCTCTGTCTATAAATAAATAAATAAAATATTTTTTTAAAAAAGAGGGTCTAGAGATCAGAAATGGAATGTCAAAGATTCTCTTCATGGCCTTAAAGAAGTAAGCTTCTATTAGTTCGACAGCTGCAAGGAAATGAATTCTAGCAATAACCACATCAGCCAGAAGACAACTCCTTGCTTCAAATCAGACCCCAGTCCTGGCCGACATCTTGATTGCCTCTTTGTGATATCCTGAGCAGAGGACTCTGCTAAGTTGTACCCAGATCCCTGACCAACTAAAACTATGAAATAATAATATGTTTTAAGCTGCTAAATTTGTGGCAATTTGCAACACAGCAATTTATCAGTAATATAGTAGGTCTGAGTGAGGCATTTCTAATAAGCTCCCTGGTGACTGTTGATGCTAGTGCATATGCATACTCAGAGTAACAAGAATAGGTTACACAGTTATTCCAAGACACAAAGTGATAATGAATATTAGGGATGAACAACTGGGTGTGTTTCAACCTTAAACATAAAGTTCAATGATTCCTAATCCCTCAATTTAGCATCTGTTTTCTAAAGTTGACTCTCATTTAACTTTTGTGGGAAATTCCCACTTAAACTTCCAGACATCTATTTCCAATTAGAATCTCACCCCCTTAATTTCCTACTTTTGCATGAAAATTGAATATATTCCTAATCAAATACAAATAGCACAATACAGACAAGTAATTACTGGTATCATTTTATCAATTCAGTCTAATACTCTTTAACCACACTTGGTATTATAAATAGGAAGATCATAATGATTACATTTGAGGATATTAAAATAAGACTGAGCAAAATCGAATTGTTTCTTCATTTAGCCAAATACAAGTTATTATTCACAAAATAAGTTTTTCACTTATTATGTCATTAAATCGGTTTGATGGTTATCTTGTTTTGACTTTGTGGTTGAATACTACTACATATAAAGGAACTTTTGTTCTACACAGTCTGGCTGAATTACTTGGTTAAACTGTCAGGAGTCTTAGGACTGAAGAATTTATCTGCATGGAACTACAGGTTTTAGGATTCCACAAGGTAACAACTTCATTTGTCACAGCAATTTATCTTGTGTTGAAGAAGAGATCCCAGCCTGGAAATCACTGGAGGTAGGACCAGAATAATTTTAATTGTTGCATATCTCTTTTGAGACTTGTTCTATGAAAAGACCAACTCATTTTCTCTGGATCCTTTCTTCTGCATTTGTTAAATGGATCTTACCAAACTTTCAATTCTGTTTCAACTCTAATTCATTTCAAAAAGTATTTATTTAGTACATTACTGCCTTAGGAGAAAAACTGTATGAATAACCCATAGTGCTTGCCCTTATGCACTTTATGATCTAATGGGAAAACAAACCAAAAAAACCATGCAATTATCATACAGTGTGATAACTGCCAAAAGAGGTACAACTGCAATGGAGGTAATATCTAACTCTGAATCTGAAGTATGAATAATATTTAGTCAAGGGGATAGGGGATTTCTAGGAGAAGGAACAGTATATTCTACAGGTGAAAGAGCAAAAAATAAAAAAATTCAGTGTTGTTAGAACATAGGTAAGAGGCAGAGAGAGAGAAAGCTGGAAAAGAATGCAGGGGCCAAACCATGATGGCTGGTGAACCATATAACAGAGTTTGGAATTTAACTTAAGGCAACAGTTTGAAAACCTTTGGGTCCCAGGAACCCATTATAGTCTTAAAAATTGTGGAGAGCCCCAAAGAGCTTCAGTTTATGTGTTACATCTGTTAATACTTACATTATTAAAATTAAAACTGGGGAATATTAAAAATAATTATTTACTCATTTAAAATAATGAAAACTCCATTACATGTTAACATAAGGAAAAGACTGTTTTGCAAATCTCTTCAACTGTCTGCTTTGTATAGAAATGGGCTGTTTCTCATATCTGACCTCAGCCAATTTGTTATAATGTCACATAACCTCTGGAAAACTTTCCTGTATACTCATGAGAGAAGAAAAGTGAACATGGCAAATAATATCTAAATATTATTATGAACATTATTTTGACTTTGCAGTTTATCTCATAGACCTCTAAGGTCATCATAATTTGAGAACCACTGTCTTAAGACCATGAGAAAACCTTGACGGGTAAAAAGAAGGGAGCTAGACAGGATCTGAGTTTCATTTTTGAAAACTCATTCTGCAGAGAAGAGACTGTGTTTTAGAGAAATAAGAATAGAATGAAGTAGGCTAGTATCTGATCATGTCTATTCTTACTGAGCTACCTAGAAAGGGTTTTAAATGATATCACAGATGCCAAATATGAATTACAGAGTTAGCCCTTGGTGTTGTTGCTATAGAAATCATTGGCTTACTATGAAATGATCAGGGAAAAATCCAATTTAGAACTGAAATCAGAAACACAGTAAAGCTTGGCAAGAGATGCAAATTCCTTCAAGAGTCTGCAACCCAGGCGACCAATCACTCCCCCTGTACACCACCAGTTAGATACTATTGACCAAAGGAATGGATGAAAGTGAAGATGAGTTCAATTGAGGACTTGGCAAAGAAAGCCCTGGATCAAGAAAGACAGTGCATAGCTAATTAATTAATTAATTAATTAATAATTCACTAATAAGTAACATCTTTATCACTTACTATATGCCAGGCACTGCGCTAACGGCTTTATCATTTTTATTAATATTTTCTTTATTTGAAAATTCTAAGGTGTCTGATTAATAATTATTTTTATTGTTTATGCTATTACAGATATCTCCATTCCCCCCACCACCCTTTGCCCACCTCCACCCTACCCTTGCACCCCTTTCCTCAGGCCATCACCACACTGTTTGTTTTATACTCACAACAATACTATTAAGTAGACAATATTATCATCATCCCCAGTGGGTATTATTATCATCCCCATATCCAAGATGAGAAAACTAAGGGCTGGAGTGTGAGAAAACTATGACTAGGCAAAGGTGAATCCAAGTAACTCAAACAACGTTACAAAACTAATAAAGGGTAGAGCTAGGATTGCTGCCTATGTCTGTCTCACACTAAGGCTTGTGTTATAAGGCCACATTGCAAACCACAATGGAAAACACCTTATGAAAAAATAGATTCTGTATTAGATTATTTGTAAATAGTGATAAAAAGTTGTTATACTAGATAAATCCTGATACTTTAAGTAATACTTTTGCCCTCCCTAGAAGCAAGAGATCTAAATAAATACTTTACTGCTGAAAATGGTTGATAGTTTATATATTTTTTTAAAGATTTTATTTATTTATTTTCAGAGAGAGGAGAAGGGAGGGGAGAAAGAACAGTGTATGGTTGCCTCTCACATGGCCCTCATTGGGGACCTGGCCCGCAACCCAGGCATATGCCCTGACTGGGAATCGAACCGGGACCCTCTGGTTCCCAGCCTGCGCTCAATCCACTGAGCTACACCAGCCAGGCTGATAGTTTATATTTTGATTGTTGTTTACAAGTGCAAACATCTAGCCTTTAATAATAATTGAAAGGCAGTATAAGAGAGTGGTTAAATCTAATCAGATGATCTGGATTTGAATCTCAACTCTACCACTTAATAACTATATGTATAGTCTCAAAATCAAACTAACCAGAGATGGAGCTGAATTTTTCATGGAATAGACAGGATCTTTTGGCATTTTCTGAATAGAACCTTAATTTTCCAAGCTTACCATAAGTCTTTAAAGAACTTGAAGTTTAAATAGAACTGATTTAAATTTACTGAGAGCTAAATACTCCCTAAATGTCAGCTAATTTTAATAATCATTTTGCCTATGCCATTGGAAAAATATAGGCACACCCATCAACATAATATACAACATCAATATAGTTTCACAAAGTTCTTTCTTTTAATTCTGTAAACACATATGCTCACACAACTTGTCCATAGGCTGAAATTTCATTATTCCCTTTTGCCTAGTTAAGGACAAATGCTGCCATTTCAAGATTGAGGCAGAGTCCTTTTGGCTTCCAAGGAGAAAATGATAAACAGTTTTCCTTATACTGCACTGGCAATGCAATCTTAGTTGAAAGAATTGCTCTCTCTGAGAGCTGCTTTCTAAAGAATGGGAACTGATTCACTTGTTTTGATGATAACCAAGCTACTCAAATCACTGATATACAAAAACTCAAGTTCTGACTCTACAGGATACTCTCAAAGCTATGAAAAAAAATTGTTTTTAAGTAGGCTAAAGTCTAACCAGGAAAGACAACAACAACAACAAAAAAAAAAAAGCCTAAACGTTCCAGAATGCTGGAGAGTTGAGAGAAACCAAAGGATTAAGCCAAGGCAGAGGATAGGGAGTGATTTTGTATTGGACCACAAGTTTGTCCACTGAAATACATTGTCCTCAGTAACACCAAGGAGTCATACATGCATTCTTCATCTCCCAAAATGAGAGATAAAGAATAAAAGTATCTTACGTGCATATGAAATCTTATAGGTATAATAGGCCCTAAGGACCATCTAGCTTAGTTCCCACATTAAATGACTTCCCAAATGTCACACAGTTAATGACAGAACTAGGACCAGAATTCCAGCTTTTTGATTTATGATTTAGTGTCCTTCTTAGTTTACCGTAAGTCCTCAGTAAGTAGAGTCCATTTAAAATGTTTTGATAATGTACTTATTAAAAATGTTTTTGTAAAAGAAGTTCTAAATTATAAAGATAAGTGAACGTGTTATAGAAGTGCATAAGATAATACCCAAATCAATTCCTGGTAGACAAAATTCACTGACTGGTAAATCTATAACACGCCAAACTAAAAAACATGCTATATGCATCAAAATGCATTGCAAACAGAAAAGCCTTCCAAGAGTAAAGTAAGAACAAAGAAGAGGCAGTTAGACATAAAAACAGGAATTTTTTTCTCAGTGCATGAACAGGCTGAGAGGACTTCTAGAGAAGGTCAGCTATGAATGTGGAATATGTATTTCCAAATGCCTTGCCCTCTGTTTTACCTCTTCTTGAGCTCATGCTGAAATCACCAACTCTTACAATTCTCACTTGATCCTTTCTCTGGCTTTCCTCTTTGAGTCCACAAAGGTTTTATGCTGGCAGCTCAAGACGTTCATTTAACCATCAAGTCCCATTCTCCTCCCTACAGTGTCTGTTATAAAAATAGGAAAGTGGATAGAAATGTATGAGATACCATTCTAGTGTACAAGGTCTATCCAGGAAAGTCCAGCCATTGTTAATATATTAAGAATGGTTATGTAACATTGGACTGTAATGTGCATGTGGAAACAATGATGACTTCACTGTACTAGTTAGAGGGGGTGGTAGATGCAGTTGAGTGAGCATGTATACTGTGTGGCCATCATATTCAAAATGACTGAGTGAGTAGAGCAACAAATTTGCATCAAATTCTGAGTTAAGCTTGAACTTTCCTCCATGGAAACTATTTGGATGATTCAGAAGGCCACAGCTATGGGTAACTGGTGATGAGCAGCCTCATCATGACAAAGTGCCCACTTATGCATCACGACTCATGCAGGGTTTTTTGCAAAACATCAAATCAGGTGACTCAGCCTCACTACAGCCCAGATTTGGACCCCTGAGACTTCCAAAACTAAAAGCTTTTCCAAAGCTAAAATCACCTTTGAAAGGGAAGAGATCAAACCAACGATGAATTCAGGAAAATATGATGGGGCAGCTGATGGTGATTTGGAGAGCTGTGAGAGGTCCCAAGGTGCCTACTTTGAAGAAAACTGAGGCATCATTGTCCTATGTACAATGTTTCTTGTATCTTGTATCTTCTTCAATAAATGTCTCTATTTTTCATATTACATGGCTGGATACCTTCTGGACAGACCTCATATACTTTCAAAATACCTACTGAATAGTAGATAGCCAATGAATATCCAATAAATATTACTTACTTGTATCCATTCCACTAACAGAGATGGAGTCTTATGAATCTCAGAGGCTATGAAATCTAGAATCCCAATGATCATAAAAATGACTCAGAAAAAAATCATGCCTTCAGCTTTTCTCAGATGAAACCTTAAGAAAGTTACTTAGTTATAGCCCTGACTGGTGTGACTGAGTGAGTTGGTCATCCTCCCACAAACCAAAAGTCACAGGTTTGATTCCAGTCAGAGCACATTCCTGGATTGTGGCCCAGTTCCCCAGTTGGGGTATGGGAGAGGTAACTAATTGATGTTTCTCTCTCACACACTGATGTTTCTCTCCATCTCTTTCTTCCTCCCTTCCCTTCGCTCTAAAAGTAAGTAAATAAAATCTTAAAAAAGAAAGTTACCTAGTTATAGATTCTGAGAGTTAGATGCTAGGTGCTAGAATGATGATATCTGAGAGGGGCTGGGGAAAGAGGAGAGAGAACCATGAAGTAAAAAAAAAAAAAAAAGGACCAAAGGAAAAAAACTCAAAACATTAGGAGAATTAAAAAAAAAACAACTAACTTTACAATTACATTACCAGTTATATTGATATAAGTGGTACCAGACTTGCCTTCCCACTATAAGCAATTATAAAACTGAACAAAGCATATGAAGCAGTTGTTTTCAGGCATTGGGCAAAAACCCTCATAGGATGCACTTCTAAAGAAGAGCAACAGAAAAGATGAGCACCATGTTAATTCTAGGCTCTTTGTGCACAATTCCAGCCTCAACACAGAGTGGTGGAGTCCAAGTAGAGCATCACAAGAGACAATAGAGAAAATTAAATGAAATACTGAAAACTATTTCATTAACCCAAAAGAAGGCAGAAAAAAAGGAATTGATGAACACAAACACATAAAACAACTAAAATTAAGAGTCATTTATTATCAAACTGGATAAAAATGAGACCCATCCAAATATATACTGTCTGCAGCTGCTGCACTTTAAACATAAAGACACCAGTAAGTTGAAAATAAAATAATGCAAAAAGAAAGTCAAAGTTAAAGACAAAGCAGATTATGAAACAAAGATCTTTAGCAGAGATAAATAGTGATGTTGCAAATGATAAAAAGGGCACTTCAAGAGGATGACAATAATATCCTAAAAGAAACTACTAAAACACAGAAGATATGAGCAACACTATTAACAAATTGGCCCAACATGACATTTATAGATTATTCTCAGTAATATCAGAAAACAACTTTTTAACTTCCCATAGAATATTCATCAACATAGACTATATGCTAAGTGATGAAATAAAAATGTTTGATAAATGCCCAGGAGTGGAATTGCTGGATCAAAAAGCATATCTATTTTTAAGTTTTTGAGGTGTCTCCATACTGTTTTCCACAGTGGCTGTATCAATCTGCATTCCCACCAACAGTGCAGAAGTGTTCCCTTTTCTCCACCCTCACAAGCATTTGTGAAATCTTATATAGAATAGGTATTACCTGACAACAATGGAATTCAACTGAAGTTATGAATGTCTAAGAAAATTTTAAGTGTTTGAAAATTAAATATCACCTATCTAAAAATAACCACAGATAAAAAAAGAAATAAAAGGAAAATTTTTAAATACTGCAGCTGAAAAATAACAAAAACACAACATATTAAATGTGTAGGAAGCAGCTAAATCAATTATTAGAGGGAAATATATAACATTAAATGCTTAAAGTAGTAGAAAAGAAAGGTTTGATATAAATTATACATGTTATTGTCTTAGGAATATAAAATGGAAAATTAATTATCAAAATAAATGGGAGGATAAATTTTGTAATGTACAAATTGTAATTAAATAGAAAGAATAATGGATCTTGAGATTATCAGGTTAAGTGAAATAAGTAAGCCATAAAAAGTCAAGAACCATATCATTTCACTCATATATGGGATATTAAACTGAAAGCAAAAAACAAATCTCAAAGACACAGACAATAATATGGTGGTTACCAGAGGGATACTTGGGGTGTAGAGGGTAGGTGAAAAAGAGTAAAAGTGGTCAAATATATGTTGATAGAGGGATACTTGACTGTGCGTGAAAAAGAGAAAATGTGATATACAGGATTGTACACTTTAAACTTATATAATTTTATTTTATTTAAATAATTACTTTATTATTGTTCAATTACAGCTGTCTGCATCCTCTCCCCTCCCCTCCCCCCACCCCCTACAACCCACCTCCCTTCCCCGCCTCCCTCCTCCCCCCTGGTTCTGTCCATGGGTCCTCCATAGTGGTTCCTGAAAACCCTTCTCCTCATTATCACTTTCCTCCCACCCCACCTGGCTATTGTTAGACTGTTCTTAATTTCAATGTCTCTGGTTCTGTTTTGTTTGCTTTCTGATTTTGTTGACTATGTTCCAGTTAAAGGTGAGATCATATGGTATTTGTCCTCAAGGCCTGGCTTACTTCACTTAGCATAATGCTCCCCAGTTCCATCCATGCTGTTGCAAAGGGTATAAGCTCCTTTTTTCTCTCTGCTGCATAGAATTCCATTGTGTAGATGTACCATAGTTTTTTGATCCACTCATTTGCTGATGGGCACTTGGGTTGCTTCTCGCACTTGGCTATTGCAAATTGTGCTGCTATGAACATTGGAGTGCACAGGTTCTTTTGGATTGGTGTTTCAGGGTTCTTAGGGTGTAATCCCAGTAGTGGAATTGCTGGGTCAAAAGGCAGTTCCATTTTTAGTTTTCTGAGGAAATTCCCTAATGTTTTCCACAGTGGCTGCACCAGTCTACATTCCCACCAACAAGGCACTAGGGTTCCCTTTTCTCCACATCCTCTCCAACACTTGTTTGTTGATTTGTTTATGATGGGCATTCTGACCGGTGTGAGGTGGTATCTCATTGTAGTTTTAATTTGCATCACTCTGATGGCTAGTGATGCTGAGCATCTTTTCATATGTTTCATATGGAACTTCCTTTTGACCCAGTGATTCCACTGCTGGGATTATACCCTAAGAATCCTGAAACACTAATTCAAAGGAACCTATGCACCCCAATGTTCATAGCAGCACTATTTACAATAGCCAAGTGCAGGAAGCAACCTACGTACCCATTAGTAAAAGTGTGAATCAAAAAACTATGGTACATTTACATGATGGAATACTACACAGAAAAAACAGAAGGAGATCCTGCCCTTTGTGACAGCATAGATGGATCTGGAAAGCATTATGCTAAGTGAAATAAGCCAGGCAGTGAAAGACAAATACCTTATGATCTCGCCTATAGGTGGAACCTAATCAACAAAACAAACAAGCAAGCAAAATATAACCAGAGACATTGAAATTAAGAAAAAAAACTGACAGTAACCAGAGGAAAGGTGAGAGGGGACAATGAGTGGGGAAATGAGGAAGGGTTTTTAGGAACAACTATAAAGGACACATGGACAAAACCAAAGAGGGATAGGATAAAGGGTGGGAAGTGGGAATGGCTGGGATGGGGGGAGTGGTGGGTGGAAAATGGGGACAACTGTACTTAAAGAACAATAAAAAGTAAAAAAAATTATGAATAAAACTATTATATGATCAAAAAAATTAAAAAATATATCAAATTTTTAAAAGAAGAGGAGCAGGATGGAGATACAGATGGTGTAGAAATGTTGGTTAACACCAAGAACTTGATGAAATCGCCTAGAAGGAGATGATTTACAGAAACAAAAAGGAAACAGAACTTGAACCATGGCAACAAATCATGGATATTAGGAAGATAAATATAGTGAAAGAGCCTAAGAAAGAAGAGCAAGTGAAATAAGAATGTGGGGTCTTAGAAGATGAGTGGAGGAAGTGTTGCAATAAACTGACTAATTGTATCAAATCTGTAGTGAAGAAAAGGCAGATGAAAATGGAAAAGTAGCCACAGGATTTGACATCAGAGAGCTCACTGGTGAATTTGACAAAGGTAACTGCAGAAGAGATGAGGGAGTGGCTTAAGGAAATAATTAATAAAGGAAGAAGTAGAAACATTAATTTATCCTTTGGTCTAAAGACAAACAGTCTGACAGGCTAATTGTTACAGGGAGTATGGAGGTTTGGCTTTTGTTTATCTTTAGGATATGAGATACTACAGTATATTTGGATACTAATGAGAAAGTAAAGCAGAAGAAATTGATGATTTAGGAAAGAGCGAGGAGAGAATTTCAGGAAACGTCTGAAAAAATGTAAGAAGGCTGGGATCTGGAACCCACATGGAGAAGTCTGCCCTTTATATGGAGCAAGGTGTTTCATTCTAAAAAAATATTGGGGCAGATTGGAGGGAATCCTTTGGTGCTGGGAGGGTGAAGATCTTATATTTGGCAGCTTCTATTTTGTGAAGTATAGTGGAAATAATACTGACTTTAGAGTTACAGAGATCTTTATTGAAACCCGATTTATATGACTTGCTATGTGACTTGCATGACCTGGCCCCATTACCCATCACTCTTTTCTTCTTCCTTAATTCACTCCAGCCACTCTGGCACACAAGGCAAACACACTAATGTGCTCCTGCCTCAGATCTTCCTACTTTCTGTTAACTTTTCTTGAGATGCTCTTTGAACAGATAGATGTATTGCTTGTGTTGTAGAAGTAAAGTCTCCAGACTCACTCAAATTAAGACTTTGCTGCTTACTGTTGATATTCTGCATGCACAAACACATAGTCTATAGGTGGAGGACTCTATGTTTTCTTCACTTTTAGTACCTTAAAGTTACAAACATGTCACAAAATGTGGAACAAGTATGCAGAACTATCTCAGCAGCTTGAGCAATCTCTCAGAGGTTTCTGTGAGAACTGTCTTCCTCTTAGGTGGTTAGGGGTCCTTTATTCCAATAACACTTTGTGTCTCTTTCCTGAGAGATGGGTACCCTGTGACAGAGAGGAACTTTGGGCAGAGTTATCTTGTAGTGCTGAAAGTGATGAGACAGTAGATTCTTCCAGCAATGGAATGGTGAGTGGAGTCTTTAACACTCCCTCCCTCATTTCCTTCAGGACTCTGCAAAAATGTCATTTTTATCATAGGCCTTTCCTGCCTACCATTTCTAAAACAGCAACCCCATTCTCTATGCCCCCTACCCACTTTTAGTTTTTAGTACTTTCTTTTTCTTAGCACAAATTGTCACCTATAAATGTTTATTTGGCTTTGACCTTCAATGTATGCTCCACAAGAGATTTTTTGTTCATTGCTTTCCCCCCAGCACTTTAGAGCAGTGCCTAGAACAGTCAGTACTCAATGTATATTTATTGAATGCAGAATGAAGGAATCTTCTCTAAGCCTCAGTTTTCTTTCATGAAATAGGGTTATTAATATCTACCAGTATGAGTTGTTTTAAGAACTAAAGAAAATACAAAACCAGGAGAAGATACTGCTATACTTACTAAAGGGGTCAAAATTTTAAAAGACTAGCCGTACACACTACTAGCAAGCATATGAGAGAACTGGGATCTCCATACACTGCTGGAAGGATGCTTCTTAAAGGCGTACATTCACCTATACTCTGACTCAGTTATTGCAGTTTGAGGTATTAATAACACGAGAAAGGAAACATCAGTGTGAACTATGTCAATATGAAACAATTAAAATATCCACAAGCAGATTTATAGTGTCACACTGATGTAATATGCTTCTGAACAATATAAAAAGTTTCTCTGATATTTCATGGTGTTGAGCATAGCTAGTGTACAAGAAATGTAGGGGAATGGTGAACATGTTAAACAGTATGAAAGAAATCAACAAATCTAGATTTTGGCAAATTCCAGTAGACAAATGGGTTATAATCTTCATTATGGGAATGAGAACGAAAAAGTAATAATGGTACATACAGGTTACAACACTTGTAAAATATACCTAATAATTGCCTAATAATAAATTTTGCATCCAGATGTCAATCTTCATTGAATAGTGAGCACAACTGACAAAATCTAGCACTTACAACAATTTATCACAATTTTAAAAATTTTGATTTTATGTTTCAATGTTATATAGTTACATAAGAGAATTACATTTTAGAAACATTCTGAAGGGGTTATGTGTGGAATGACATTGTGTCTGGGATTATAAGTAAACGACTAAATGCATAAGGATAGATAAAACAAGAATAGCATCAAATGATAAATAATGACAGAATAATGACTTCCTCAGAGTCTATTCCATTTTCAGATATATTTGAAAATAGCCATTATATAGGATAGAATATGTCCTGTTATGATTAATTTCATATAGTTAGAAGGACAAATTTAAAAGGGCAGGAGGACACTTTTAGTACTCTAAGTATGTAAACATCAAATATGTATTTTAAATGTGAGCAGTTTAAGTCAATTATGCTTAAATTAAATTATTTTTTTAAACTAAAGGAAATTATAAAAAATGGGCCTACCACTCTATCAGGCATAAATAGGTATCCCAAAATAGCTATTTTTTTTAAAAGATTTTATTTATTTATTTTTAGAGAGAGGAGAAGGGAGGGAGAAAGAGCAATGTATGGTTGCCTCTCACATGGCCCTCACTGGGGACCTGGCCTGCAACCCAGGTATGTGCCCTCACTGGGAATTGAACCGGGACCTTCTGGTTCCCAGCCTGCGCTCAATCCACTGAGCTACACCAGCAGGCCCAAAATAGCTATTATTTTTGCTGTTGTTGTTGTTGTTGTTATTATTATTATTATTATTATTATTATTATTATTCCAGAGGGATTTCATTTAACCTACAAATACAACCATTATGGGGAGAATTTCACCATGAATGTATCATTAAGGAAATAAGAATTTGTCCCCAACACCAATGATGGACACTATTTGGGTTCATTAGTTGCATTATCCATATTAGCCTTTTAACTCCAGAACATCACTTCTGGTTCCACATTTAAAAGATGGAATTTTAATTCCTTTTTTATTGAGTTTGTTTAAGTGACATTGGTTCACAAAACCATACAGGTCTCAAATGTACAGCTCAATGAAATATCATCTGCACACTGCATTGTATACCCCATTGCCCAAAGAAAAGCCTCTTTCCATCTCCATTTATCCCCCTTTGCCCATCTCCACCTCCATCTTCCCTCATCCTCCATCCCTGTGGCTATCACCATACTGTCGTCTGTGTTTATGTGATATTTATGTGAGATATATATCTCCATCCCCAAAGACCAGAATTGTCTTCTGGAGGGCAGTCCCCTTATAATACAGGCTTCCCTGCTAGGTGAGTGTTCTAGGACCCATCAGTATCAGTGTACCAGCTGGTGTTGTTGTGAGAAGTTGTGATCAGCTTCAGTGAATTTTCTCTGAAGATTCTTTCAACGCATTTGCCCATTTTCATGATGGGTGATTTAAGAGCGCACCTGCCAACATCACACTGAGTGTTCAGCAGTTTTTGACCAAAAACAGCATGACCCCCATGCCCCACCCTCCCTATTTACCCAGTCTCTCCCTGAGTAACTTTTTTTTTTATTTCCCCAGATGAAAAAATCCTGAAAGGGAAATGTTTTGTGGTTGTGGGAAAGGTGGAACAAAAAATGGCAGAAGCACTAAAAAGCATCAAAATCGATGAGTTCAAAAACTCTTCTGAGCAGTGGGGAAAATGTCTCAATAGGTATATTATATCAAATGGAGAGTACTTTGAAGGTAACTGAAGTTTAAACATGTACAAATAAATATACAATTTTTTATAAATAATTTCTGGGGTTTTTTGGGTGCCCCCTCATTCATACACACACACAAACACATACACAAATGTGTATATATATTTCATTTAATCCCTTTACCCTCTGTCATCCAGCTCCCCAACCCCCCTCCCCTCTGACAGCTGTCAGTCTGTTCCATGTATCCATGCCTCTGTTTATATTTTGTTTTTCATTTTATTTTGTTCATTAGGAGTTTAAATTCTTAATATCATACATATACAGGCACAACCAAAGGCATTAAAAGCATCTCCATAGATAGAAATTGAATCTCTCTCTCTGGATCACTAGGCATGTGGTGTCTGAACTACCTATCACATTGGAGGAAGCTCAGTCCATCAGAGGTGTATTCCTAATGCATAGTTATATTTACACACTCTTCTGATTCTGATGGCTGAATTAGTGATTGGTGATATGCCCTTTCTTTGTTTAAGTTCATGTAGGCCAACACTTCACTTCCACACTCTCCTCTTCTTAGCAGTTTGCTGTTGTCTGTATATGAGTAAAACATATTCTTGCATACCCTTAAATCACATCTGACTTCATAATGGCAAGGCAGTAGAAATCAGAGAGACTTGAAACATTAAATAAATAAATAAATAAATAAATAAATATTTAATTCAAGTCTAGCCAGGATTTATTTTTACTTCATTTATTCCAGGTGCTCATACTCTATGCCAAGTAGTCCTCAAACCTAATTATACTTCATAACTAAAGAGTCTGCTAAAAAGGCAAAATCAGGAGTCCATTCCATACCTCACTCTCAGACTGATTTTTGACATTCCCCCCAAGTAAATGTTTACCAAACTCTCCAGGTAATACTGGTCACTCAGAATTTGGAAACATTAAACTGTTAGTGATGGTGTCTCTTTCTAGAATATTTCCCCTTCTATGTCTCAATGTTGAAATCTAGATCAGACTTCAAGAATAGTTCAAATTCAACTACCAGTATGGTGCCTTTCTTGATGGGATATCTCTCATTGTGACAGAAAAGTAAAGTATCATTCCAAGGGTACCAGATGGCACAGGGATGTGATGGACAGTACAGAGGTGAAGAAAGAGCTTTAAGCGTTACACAGGTATTTCTCACTACAGTCTGTGTGCTTGGTTGGCTGCAAGGGCTGTAGGCTAAGTGAAAACAAAACAAAATAACCTGAAACAGGCCTCTGATTTATAAAGAAACATGGATTCCAACCACCTGGCAATCTTATTTTGGGAGGAAGATTGGAAGCTACTTCATAATTTGGTATTTACGTTTAAACCAAGAAAATAGTAGTTATCAATGGGCTACTACACAGTTGCAACAAATAGGGAGGGAGTAAAATACTGAAGGGGACTTACCTATGGTTGAGTGAAAGGAGAGCAGAAAGATATTAGGACTGCAGGGGAGATAAGAGCTGTCTTGTATTCTAGGCCAGGGTTTTGTAATGTGTAGTTCTCAGATCACCAGCTCTACTAAATTAGATCCTTTGGGAGTGAAACCTAAGAACCTATAGTTTAACAAGCTCCCCAGGTGTTTATGGCAATCAGTCATATTTTATAGATACTGGACTAGAGTTCCTAAGTATCTTCTCTTCTCTAGTACTAATTCTCTAGTCCTCTAGTAGTCATTATTTCATCTCTTATGCTTTAGCTTCCACAGTAATGCACCGTAGGATTCTGTGAACAGACACAGTGTTTATAGACTATTCTTCAATTCACAAATCTCTTACTATTCATCTTTGCTTGTTGCCCAGTTCAACAAACTATCTTAGATTAGAAGCAAGAGAGAGAAGCTCAAAGTAAGTGACCTCCTAAAGAAGAGAGTCATTTGAATGTGTGAAGCATCTGTAGTTTACTGGGGCTCCAGCAAGCAGAGAAACAGCTGTATCCACTGATTCTCTCAAGCCTCACTGAGTTCAAGCTGTACTGCGTGTTACTTCGTCCTTTCTCTCTTGCTATTGGCATGGGGAATGATGAAATGCTTGGCATAGAGTAGAAATGAAAGGTAGGTGTTGAATAGAGGATTGCCACATAAAATATAGGACTGCCAGTTAAATATGAATTTCTGATAAACAACAAATAAATTTTACTGTTAATTGTGCCCTGTGTGATGTTTTGGACATATATTTTAATTGTTGTTTATTTGCTAAACCTATTAATCCTAGTTGAATGAGTGAGAGAGTGAGGAAGGAGGTCTCTCTAATTCTCTTTAATGGAACTCTTCACTAATTTCAACTTTAGCAAGAAAAGTAGCAGTGTTTCATAGAAAGGTTGTTTAAAAAACATGAAAAGTTTTATTAATTTAATAAGTGACCTTGGAAAAGTCCCTTTCCTCACTTGGCCTCGGTTTCCCTGTCTTTAAAATGAGAGAATTAAACTAGATGACTTCTCAGCCCCTTTTTGCTTTGAGATTCTGGTATTTTATCACTTTTGAAAAGGTGACCATGTCGTGCTTTCTGGATGTTTAAGAGCCTGTATACATATTTGATAATGGATCTCCAGGTAGGGATGTAGCATACAAAAATAACTCTATAAAGTATTTGGCTGCACAGGAGCCCCAAGGCAAGGAGATGCACTTGTGTTCGTGAAATTCCGAAAAAGCCACCCGGAGGACCAGCGGATGTGGACATGCCATTTATTACTCACATTACAGGGCAGTGCACCAATGGCAGGCAGATTGGTGCCAGAAAGAGTGCAACATGCCTCTGACCTTGGCACCACTTAAAGAGTTAGGGAGGGAGTAGCAGTAGTGGAGAAAACAGTGTGGTTAAGTGTGAAAAATCTACACTTTTGTAATAAATGCAGTAGCCCTGAGACACATGGGCCTTGAGAGGGCTAGGACTCTAGACACAGTTTTCCTCGCTCTTTATGGCTGCTGGCCAGGCAGCCATCTGTTCTCTGAGGCTGTGGAAGGGCCATGTCCTGAATTATCCCACGCTTGTCATTTTGTCAATAACCCTCACTGTGATAGGTTAGGAAACAACTTGACACATCACCAGTCCCCCTTAAAAGTATAATGTGAAAAAGCTTATTGGTTCATCAAGACCTTAGGGTATGTGTGACCCGAGAGAACACTAAACAAAGACTTTTACCTGTCTGTCTTTGTTACCATCTCCTTTTTGCAGTCCCTACTTCTTTTAAAAAATTGCCTAGAGCTAACATTCATGATTTTTTTTCTTTCCCTCCATCACAGTACAGGTTTTAACCTAATCCTCCTATTATCATCTTAGCATGAAAATTACATATTTGCCTCTATCCTAGTAGGAAGTTACATTAATGAGGAAAGAAGGGTGTCACTTTGCCAGCACTCATTTTTATACTGTCCCCCCGGAGAAGGATATTCTCATCCATGGTCATGGACTCTTTTGCATATTCTTCACCAAAAACAATATTATCTAATAAACCCTATGACTTCTATTCTAGTCTGTGCTAATTGATTTCTCCCTATTTATATTTTCAGCAGCTGGGAGAGATTTTTTCCAGATGAGGCAGATTTCATTTCCGAGTCTTCATTATATTCAGCAAGTTCCCCCATTACAGGTGAAGATCACTGTTCCCTGACTCTTTCCTATTAATTAATCACCATCTTTACACATGTAATAAAGAGTATGACTGCCAGCAAGAAGAAAAGAAGTTTAGTCTTAAAAGACAGGGCTTTTTTCCCTCTGAAAACTACTCCAAACAACATAAATATTGGCCTCAGTATGATTTTTTTCTTGCCATATAAATAACAGAAATTGTCTTAACTGGTTATTTTCAAGCTCTAGTTGAAAAAAGACAGGTCAATTATAAACTGAAATCTTTCACAGCAAGCTATGGCTTGATACAGCTCAAAATGGCACAGTTGTAAGCACCTTTGTTAATTAGCATCTCATCTACACTTGTCATGAACTGTAATCTTTAGTTTCAATGGCAGTGATTTTTCTGAGAGGAGGTAATGTTTAATAATAAGTTTAAATTTGAAATGTTGTGAATCGCATATCTTGCATTTCCTAAGGAGAATCCATTGTACTTCTTTCAAATGCAATACTATGTTGTCAGAAAGGACCAAGTTTTAACTTAAACAGATAAATAATTTTGAGCCACAATACAACAGGACCCTCATTTATGCATTTTCTATTAGCTATTATTTATAGACATTAGATAGTTATCTTTAATTAACAAGGACTTCTAGTGGAAAAAAATCACAATAGTAACAGAAGTGCCTTGTGTGTGTGTATATACGCATATAGGGGGGTTATATTTCAGCATCTTCAAATTGACTTAGCCTACTAAAGGTACATCGATGAAAGGGGCTATGGAAGGGTGGTGGGCAAACATAAAAATTAAAATTTTGTGTTTCATTCCTTAAACCAGAACTTCCAGATAATATTCTTCAAATGGATCACTAATGTGTCCAGACATTGTTGTCTCCTTCCCTTGAGTGGCTGAGTGAGATCTGGGCCTCTTTCTGTGTACTTATCTTTTTCTATGTGTGATGAAATGTGAAAAAGGTTGGGAAGACTTTTATTATGCCCTAGGGGGTCAGATCAGAATTACATTCATGCTCCCATGCTATGATAATCATTGTCTTAGTGAGTCACTGGTACTCATAAGGGTTTATCATATCCCTCAAATATGTTAAGGGTTGGGCTGGATAAGGTTTTTGAAAACCTTGCCATCTCATGTATGTGTAGGGAGCACACAAGAGAAATCCAAGGCAATTCACGCTGTAAAATAAAGATATTATGATCATATAAATAGTCATTTATGCCTATAATGTTGTGTCTAATTATTCCTCTGCCTCTTCTCTATCCCAAGTCTGGTCATACATCAGGTATCCAAAGAGACCTTGTTATTGACTACATTGGGTTAAACATGAGAAACCAGTGCCCTATAAAATGGTGTTGCTGGCCCAGGCAATTTCACACAGGCAAATGTGTAGCAAGCAGATGTTGCTTAGAACACAGGACATAAGTTCCTGACTAATGGCTTCTGAAGTTGAGACTTAAATCTATTACTCTCCTATATCTATCTGTCTTCTTTTCTTTTACCCTGTCTTCACTCCTTCATTTCCCTCACTCAGCTCTATTCTCTCCTTCCCTTCCCTTCTTTTTCTCCTTTCTACCCTGTTTTCCCTCTTACCTTCCATAGAAGATCTGCATTGGTACTGATAAGGTGTTAAGTTCATTAACTCTTTTCCATAATCAAGTAAAAGACCTTTCCCTGGCTTGTGATAGAAAAGAAAGGCAGGCTTTAATATCTTTAATGATATTTCAATAATCAATTTTAATGAAATTCACTTGTTTGTTTTGCGTAGACTACTCTTTCCCCAGATACTTGCATGGCTTACTCCCCACTTTCTCCAGGTCTCTGCTCAACAAAGAAACCTTCCTTTACCACCATATATTAAAATAGCACTTTACCCCACCCATCACTCTGTAGCTTTTTACCCAGCTTCCTCATAGGACTTAGCTCAATCTGAAATGTTAAATGGCTGTGTACGTATTTGTTTATCATCTTTCTCCCTTGACTAGATGGTAACAGAAGCACAAGCACTTTGTTTTATTCATTATTTTATCCACAGTGGCTAGCACATAGCTGGTATCAGTAAATATTGGTCGAAAAAAATGGATGAAACATCCACATTTAAAAGCATAACAATATGAGCTCTAAGGCTACTTAATAAAACTTTGTCCTGTGAATTTGAACCATGTATTTGTTTTCTATTGCATAAGCATTATTAGTAAATTAAATTGCTTCCAGTCACAGTGGGGGCAATAATCAAAGAGTGAATTAAAATGCCACCCTTTCCAAGAAGCTTCCTTCAATATAAGATTCTCCAAAGATATCTTTCCAACTTAAGTGATGTAGCATTTAATACCCCTTAAAATAAGCTACCCCATACTATGTATTCTTACACAAGCATATGTCTGATCCTTTCCTTGGGCTAGATGAGAAGCCTTTTATAAGGGTCTCACACAGTTCCTTATCTTTTGTCCTGTGGCACAGTACCTTTAATATATTAGACAGTCTCTAAATATGTGATACATTCATTTCTTATTTGCTGTTCACCCTAATATGGGGGTTAGGAAATGCTTCTGTTACCTTGTCTGTCCAATGAGTGGTTGAACTTTGCCTGAATGCTAATAGGCTTGCCGATCTGTAATTCTTTACTGCATCATCAAGAGGAACCAGGTTTCTCCCATTAACATAGTTCTGGCTCTGATTCTCTATGATTCTATACTCAACATACCTTCAAGACATATATCTCTGATTTAAAAAGCTTTCTTTTACTCCAACTATACATAAGTTGGAAGCATTGCTACTTAATTCCTAACAAAGGACAATTTGTAAAATTGGCTAAAAATTAGCAACTGTCTGAGATGTCAAGCTGAGTGTAATAATGATCTGAGTTAAAAATAATTTAATGAATTCATATATCCTTTTAACACATGTAATTTAGAATGGACTAAAAATGACTTCCATGAAAAATGGACCATGCTAAAAAATCTCTATCATTTAACTTAATATTTCTACCTTGTTGGATAAGACCTATCCTCCATAACAATGCTATTAAAAAAGAAACAATTTTGATCTTCTAACTCAGTTTTCATCTCAGAATTTGATCATGGTTTACCATCGCCATTCTAGAGCCTCCATTTGAGATGCTAACCTATCATCTTATTGAAATATATCTGTGTTCTCTTCAGTCATGTCATTGTGTTTGTATGTTTCACTCTTAATCTCACTGTCTACTCCTCCTATCACTCCTAGGCAACATTCAGACCAAAATGAAAGCTTCTCAACCTAATTCTGTAATAAGAAGTCACTGTTAACAAATAAATCTATTCCAAGTGCCTCTCTCCTTGAAGGCAGACACTGAACCATCTCTAGGACCAGCATTATTTTCTTCTATCACCTTGTGAGGGAGAAACAGAATTCCCTTCACCCCTATGTAAATGACAGTAATGGACTGTATGTCAGCCCACTAGCCCTTTTGTTAAGATATGAAAGTATGTTAGAAGGTTTCTCTTAATAATTATAAGTTCTTTTAAAATATCGTCTCATTTCATCCTAACATTTACCCTAAGAGTTATTCCCACTATAATCTTATTAGCACTATTATACAAATGTGGAAACAACTCAGAAAGATTAAGCTACTTAATATGTAAGCAATATAGTTAATGTAACACAGATAGCACTCAAGTTATACAGACAATACTCAAACCCTGGTCTAGCCTAACACCAAAGTTCATGTTATTTATCACCAAATTGTATTAGTAGTTCAGAAGAAGACCAGCATAGGAATGCATACTCAACATCCCCTGGACAACTAGTTTTCCAAAGGTCATTGAACACCCACATTAGTTACCAGAACTATTCATCTATTATTATAAAATAAGACATGAGCAAACATCCCCATGGCAAGAGAGAAACTTTGCTTTGTACAAGGAACTTTCCTATATGATAAAGGTTTATATTTAGAGCATTGGAAAGCACTTTACAATTCTTGGAATCAAAGTTATTTTTTGTATACTTAAATGCATGTTAATGTACACATATGTGTGTATATGTGTGTCTTTGGGTGAGTATATATATAAAGTATATTACATACACTATGTCACACATGCACACATATCACGGGCATATACTTACATGCCAAAACCATAGATTACTCAATTATTCCACTAATTGCAGTTTAATTTGTACAATACTTTCTCTTATTTCACATATATTTTCCCACTTGACAGTTCTATTAAGGAAAAAATAATCAGAGGCTCACTATTTCAGTAAGAAAATAGACTCCTTGCTTAATGTATGGTGCTTTTCTGAACTGTAGTTGCTATGGACCTGCCTTCCTGCAGATATTTGGGAATAGACGCAGTATAACTATAGGATTCTATACATCCCCGTTGTGTCCACACTGCGCCCATGCCCCACCCTGGACCAGACCTTCCATTATGACCATTTCTTCTTGTCACATGGTAAAACTTTTTAATATCTTATAATAAAATTATTGGGTTGGCCAAAAAGTCCATTTCATCTTTTCTGTAAAATAAAAGACATATTTTTCATTTTTAACAATATCTTTATTGATTTGGATATTTTGAGTATGTCAGCTATCTCCCAGATGATATAACATTGATTGTTTTCAATTAATGTCTCAATTTGACCATTATCAACTTCAATTAATATACCCAGCTGTGGAATATCGTCCAGTGAGAAATCTCCAGCATGAAACTTCACAAACTACTTGACACATTCCATCAATAACAGCCCCTTCTCCATACAATATACAAATCTTATTTTGCATTTCAGTTGTGTTTTTACCTTTCTTGAAATAATAAAGCATAATATGCCAAAAATCTTACATATTTTATTCCATCTTCAATATTAAAATGGCTACACAAAAAATTCACCAATTTTGATGTTTTTTACGTCACAATACAATCTAACAAAATTGTTTCAAATCAAGTTAAAGACAACTAAGCACCACTGCAGCCATCTTATAGAAAAACAAATGAGGGCTTCTGGTCAAGATGACAATGTAGGCAGACATGGCTCACCTCTTCATACAACCACATGAAACTTACAACTAAAATATAGGAGTTCTGGTCAAGATGAATGCATAGGTAGAAACACTTCTCTTCCTAGCACAATCAAAAGAAGGATAACAAACAATTTAAAAACAATAAACAACCAGAAGTGCCAGAAAATCAAACTGCATGAAACTCCAATAACCACGGAGTTAAAGAAACATTCATCCAGACTGGTAGGAGGGGCAGAGCAGAGAGGACACACAGCCAGGTGGCAGACCACGTGGTTGAGGTCAGGCTGGCTAAATGGGAAACTAGAGACTCAAAACTTCTAGCTGTAAAATTCTGTGGGGATTGTGACAGCAGGAGAAACTCCAAGGTTCACAGGAAAGTTCGTTGGAAAGAGGGGCTACAGTGGAGTGAGTGAGCAGCATTGTTCTCTCTCTGACCCCTCCCCAACAGACAGTACCACAATGCAGCAAAGATGGTTGCCTACTCTGGTGAATACCTAAGGCTCTGCCTCCTCACAACATAACAGGTGTGCAGAGATGAGGAAAAATGGCCGGAATGAAAGAACAGATCAAAATTCCAGAAAAAGAGCTAAGCAAAGAGGAGATAGAGAACCAATCTGATGCAGAGTTCAAAACACTGGTAAGCAGAATGCTCACAGAACTGACTGAGCTCAGTCACAAATTGAAGGAAGAAATGAAGGCTACACAAAATGAAATAAAGCAAAATATACAGGGAACCAACAATAAAGGGAAACAAACCAGGACTCAAATAAACAATTTGGAACAAAAAGAAGAAATAGATATCCAACTGGAACAGAATGAAGAAACAATAATTAAAAAGAAAAATGAGGTGAGGCTTAGGAACCTCCAGGACAACTTTAAGTGCTCTAACATCCAAATCATGGGGGTGCCATAAGGAGAAGAACTAGAGCAAGAAGTTGAAAACTTATTTGAATAAATAATGAAGGAAAATTTCCTCAATTTGGTGAGGGAAATAGACTTCCAGGAAGTCCAGGAAGCCCAGAGAGACCCAAAGATATTGGACCCAAGGAGGAACACACCAAGGCACATCATAATTCCATTACCCAAGATTAAAGATAAGGAGAGAATCTTAAAAGCAGCAAGAGAAAAGGAGACAGTTACCTACAAAGGAGTGCCCATAAGACTGTCAGCTGATTTCTCAAAAGAAACCTTACAGGCAAGAAGTGGCCAAAAAAGCAAAAACAAAACAAAGCAAACAAGTAGAACAGGAATAGAATCAGAGAAATGAAGATCACATGGAGGGTTATCAGTGGGGTGGGGGAGTGGGAGAATGTACCAGGAATAAGAAGCATAATTGGTAGGCACAAAATAGACGGGGGCAGGTTAAGAATAGTATAGGAAACAGAGAAGCCAAAGAACTTATACGTACAACCCATGGACATGAACTAAGGGCGCATGGGAGGGGGGCCTGGAGCGGGGGTGCAGGGCAGAGGGGTGATAAAGGGGAGAAAGAAAATTGGGAAAACTATAATAGCATAATCAAGAAAATATACTTAAAATTACAACTAAAATATAGAACAACCATCACTCAGGAACGTCAAAAATCAAGTTGAATGGAAGTCTGACAACTATGGAATTAAATAAATCACATCCATCCAGACTGCTAGGAATGGCCCAATGCAGACCAGGCTGGCCCAACAACCATGTGTGATAGAGAAAATTTTGGGAGGGATAGCTTGGTAGCAAGGAGTTCCAGACCTACACCAGGCCCTCCAGCCCAGGATTCCAGTGCCTGGAAGATAAGTCCCCACAATTTCTGGCTGCAAAAACCAGCAGGTATTGAGTTAGGGGAAGAAACTTCTGGAGTACCAAGCAGTTTCTCTTACAGAGCCCATATACAGATTCACCTACTCAGACTCACTCCCTCTGACCTCCAGCACCAGGGTGGCAGCTTGAAGGGGACCAGTGGTATACAGGGAGAGACTGAATTGTCTCAGATCAGGGCAAGCAGAGGCCATTGTTTCTTTGCTGAGCCCTCCCAAGGCAGAGGTTGGTACCATATCTGAGTCTCCATCAACCTGGCTAACACTGTGTGACCCAACTTGGAGATCCACAGAGGCTCTGCCCCACCTAACTTATGGGCCCACACAAACTGCTTTTCCATACAAATGGCTGATCTTGGCTCCAAAATTCTATAAAACAAGCAACAGCTGGTTTCAGTAAGCCCTAGCAGCAGCCAAATTATAGTCACAGCTTGGCTTTACCTGGGAACCTCCAAACCTAGCACAAGTAGTACCAATCTCAGATTGTTTTACAGCTCAGGGAGGATTCCCCAGTCAAAACACAGGTGTATTCTGTCTTTGGTCTGAACCTCCTGGGAATCCTCAGGGACAGCCCACACAGTGGACAGCTACAGACCATGTTGGAACACTGCCACCCTGCACCTGCACAGCTGATCCTCCAAGCAGGGTAGAGATTGTTGGTAGGTAGTTATAGCCAGTTCTTGCAGCTGACTGGCCTGAGTAAATCCCTCTCTTGGTTGATCTGCCAACAGCAACCAAGGCTCAACTACAAGAGGAGGGTATACTCAGCCCACACAAAGGACGCACCTCGAGTACCCAGCTTGGGTAATAGGGGAGGCTGTGTCACTGGACCCAACAGGACACCTGCTACATTAGGGCACACTACTAAGACATGGATTCAAAGAAGCTCTACCTAATACATAGAAACAAACAGGGAGGCTGCCAAAATGAGGAGACAAAGAAACATGGCCCAAATGAAAGAACAGATCAAAACTCCAGAAAAACAGCTAAATGAAATGCATATATGCAATCTATCAGATGCAGAGTTCAAAACATTGGTTATCAGGATGCTCAAGGAACTTAGCGAGGACATCAGCTGCATAAAAAAGACCCAGTCAGAAATGAAGGATACACTAATTGAAAAACAAATGAACTTTTTGGCCAATCCAATATTTCCAGGATATTTAACATACAAAAAAAAACTATGGAGAGAAATATTAATCTCAAATGGCAGAATTTCTTACACAAGAGGAGAATAATCTTACTATAATAACCCCCTAAACCTCACATATGACTACAAGCAAGTCAATTCTTATGACTTATACTTATGACTTATACTTATGGCCATTTTTTTCTCCTGTTCTATCATACTGTGTATGAATATTGACAACCTGAAATAGTGTTTTCCAAATTCGACTGAGCATGAGAATCACCAGATGAGACCTGTTAAAAATACATGTACCTAGACCATTCCCCAAAAGATTTGGATTCAGGCCACCTGCCGTGGAATCAGAATTTTGTTTATAACACAGGTGGCAAACACAAGGCCCACAGGCTGAATCTGGCCCTCCACCTTGTTTTATCCCATCTAGCACCTTGTTTCTACCTGGTGGCATCACGGAGCTCCTTGCCCCTAGTTAAGGAGTAGTTACATTTACATAGTCCTAAAGTTACATTCGGACCTTTGAAGGCAGCCGCGAGGCTGACGTGGCCCCTGATGAAAATGAATTGGACACTCCTGGTTTATAAGAAGCATTCTGGGTAAATCTGCTGTTCAGCGAGCTTTGGGAACACTGACCTTATAAGAATCCAGTGAGTGACAATGGTTATTGTAAAATACGCACTCAAGTTTTTGCCATCATCATCCGGGACAAATGTAATCAGGTAGATGAAATACTTAAACTTTCAGAGAAATTTCAATTGCTTTCCTGTTGAAGTTGAGAGTGAATAATGCTTCCAATCTGAATTTGATTCGTATTCTTGAATTGCTGTACTATCTCCCCTTATATTTTCTGGTAAGAAAGCAGTTCAATAGTCCTTTGTCAATAAAACGCTGGCACCCTATTACCATACCTCGCTCAATATAACAGGAAATGTCCTATCATTTGTTTTTAATGGAGTTTAATATCATAAGGAATATTTAACAGCAAGCCAGACACTTTTATATTTTATAGCTATATCCTGATTTATCTAAAACTAGTCTAAACTTTAGTTTCACAGCAAAACATTTATTTTATCTTCTGCAATAGGAACCATTAATGATGTCATCATGTAAAAGCATGCTATTAAGTCAAAATACATTTTTATAAAAAATATTGAACTGCAGCTGTCAATTATAAGCTTATGCTACTATGACATGATGAGACAGACTTTATGACATCCAAGTGTCCTGTATTCCACCTGCAGAAAAGTAAACACACAAAGAACACAGAAAGTACTCATCTCCAGTAACCAGAAACTGCATTATATTTTTACGTAGAACCCACTAAATAAAGTACCTTTTCTACAGTCTCTAAACAGTTTAAGGTAATGTTGGGAGGCAATAGTAGTTGCTCAATAAGTACCAATTTTAAAAAGGAAGAAAGGGCATGTTACATTTTTATTGTTATTTTTGTTTGTGTGGTATATTTTGTTTGAGGAAACTCAAGCAGATCTCAGCAAGAGTAACCCTTCATTTTATTTGATCTATCGCCACATACTTTGGACATGGATAAATTAAATAAAAACCACAAAAGCTTATGTTTTCACATTGAAGTTTACATAACAAAATTATTTCTGTAAAATAAGTAAATAAATGGCCTGAAGGGAATGAGAAATCACTTTATTGTACTATTTTAATACCTTAATAAATAAATGCTAGGGTTCAATAAATGTTTATTACATACCTCTTCTAGAGAAAGTGCTGTGCTAGATGCTGGGGAAGGAGAGTATAGAAGTTATATCAGACAGGGTTCTCCAGGAAAACAGAACCAATGGGAGTGTGTACGTGTGTGTAAAGAGAGACAGAGAGAAGAAAAATTTATTTTAAGGAATTGGCTCACATCGCTGTGGGGCTTGGCAAGCTCAGAATCTGCAGAACAAGCTGAAAGGCTGGATACCCAGGAAGAGTTGATATTGCAGTTAAAGTCTGAAGGCTGAGGCAGAATCCCTTCTTTGGGGGCCATCAATCTTTTTTTTCTTAAGGCCTTCAACTGATTGGATGGTGCCCATCCAAATTAAGGAGGGTAATCTGCTTTACTGAAAGTCTACTGATTAAAATGTTAATCTCAACTGGAGAGCATTATGCTAAGTGAAGTAAACCAGGCAGTGAGGGACAAATACCTTATGATCTCACCTTTAACCGGATCATAACCAACAAAAGCAGAAAGCAAGCAAAACATAATCAGAGACGCTGAAATTAAGAACAAGCTAACAATAGACAGGGGAGAGGGGGGAGGGGACAA
>PVJI01016233.1:0-38823 GCA_004026765.1 Micronycteris hirsuta
AATCTTACAAGCAGCAAGAGAAAAGGAGACAGTTACCTACAAAGGAATTCCCATAAGACGGATTTCTCAAAGGAGACCTTCCAAGCAAGAAGGGGCTGGAGAGAAATATTTCAAATCATGAAAAGCAAGGACCTACAACCAAGAATAATCTATCCAGCAAAACTGTCATTTAGAATGGAAGGGCAGATGAAGTACTTCTCAGATAAGGTCAAGTTCAATGAATACGTCATCACGCAGCCTTTACTATATGAAATGTTAAGGGGTTTTATATAAGGACTCATGAGAGAAGGCACCGAGGCCAGATCAGCTACCGGGGAACTCAGATCAGCCACAGCCAAGACGCTTGTGAGGTAAGCAAGCAAAATACAACCAGAGAAACAAATTATAATTAGAGACATTGAAATTTAGAACAATCTGGCAGTAACCAGAGGGGAGGGGGAAGGGGATAATGGGGACAAGGGTATTCAGGAACTGCTATAAAGGACACATGGACAAAACCAAAGGGGAGGGTGGAAGCAAGGGAGGGAGGTGGGTTTGCCTGGGGTTGGGGGTGGGGTAAATGCAGACAACTGTAAGTGAACAACAATAAAATAATTAAAAAAAAAAAAAAAAGACATGTTGGGTGGTGAAGTGCCAGAATGGGGCTCCCTGCTGTGAGACTGGAGCTGGCTAAGTGAAAGTGTACCCACCAGTGTAGGGAGGCACATGTAAGGATAAGTCACCAATGAGACACAAGAAGCCTGAACCTGGTGAACAAAAAGAAAGTAGCATTTATCCTACTTTCCCACAAAAACAATACCCCAGAGTAACCAAATATATTATGAGGGGAAGAGTCATTTTATGAAAGGATTCCAGCTGATAAATGACGAGTGGCTGACAGGATTGGGATGTCAACATTTGCATCTGCTAATAAATCAGTGGCTCTAGGCATCGATCATCAATCACATTTAGTCACAAGAAGAGTGACAACCAAATAATATGTGCTTCCTAATGACCTACACATCACCACCAATGAAGTGGTCTGACCAAAGGACATTGACTCTGAACCTGTCGATTCTAACTTCCAATTGACAGAAAATCTAGGGAATAAAGGAATAGGTTGCAATTAGTAAAATCCAGACTGTGAGAAACTCAGCAAGACGAACACAAGAGGAAAGGAGAGAAAGTGAGAGGGAAGAAGGAGCTCGCAGTTAAAATGGGGCTTAAAATACTATGAGCTGACTAATTACAGTGAATGAATTTGAGTTCAATCCTGATTTGAGCAAATGAATTATTTTAAATATTTTTAAATAATTTAAATATTTTAAAATGCTGGATTAGGCCACACAGATTTCAAAATCCGTAGTATGATAAAGCTGTAACTCAAATAATCAGACTAGTTGTTTTTTTAATGGAAGGTATTTGAATATCACTGTACATTATCCCCAAATAAACAGGAACTTGCTTGTCTAGTACTCTGAGGTCCTGGTAGAACTCTTCATTATAGTTCAGTCAAAATTAAATGATTCTTTTTCAGCCTAAGACACAGAATTATTTCGTGCTGCAGACCTTTACTCATGGGGCCCTGTGCTAACGAGGCTATGCCGCACGGCACGCGGCCCTCCCGGCTGGGAACCTTTCCAGACACACCAGCACTGAGGCAGCTTTTGTAATTAGCATTCACGGCAAAATGACTTCAGAAAAGTCATAACTTTAAGAGGCTTTGTCTTTTGATGGAGGCAGGATTAGCTAACAGTATTAAGCCTAAAAAATTTCTGACACGGTGAAATCGAGATGACAAGATCTTGAGCTGATCGCTTTTGTTTGCTTCTGGTGCACTTTTGGTGCACTTGGTTTATCCTAATTCGGTTTTGTCTTTTGGTGCACTTGGTTTATCCTAATTCGGTTTTGTTGGATGTTCCATAATTATACATGTCATTTATTTTAGAATCCTTACTAAAGCTTCAGTCCAGATGCAGAAAAGCTCTAATATGGTCTCTGTCTTTTCAGATACTCTTCTAAATACCCTTGTCAGCAACTGGAAATGTAAACGTCCTAGATCCCTGCAGCTTGGGAAGGGAAGTAGGAACTTGCTGTGTCTGGACCATCCCTCCCAGTCTCTCCCTTCCCTGCCCCATTTCCTCTCTGGGACCAGAGGAGGACTGGAGGGTCCTCATAAAGTCAGCTCCATGTCCCCTGTCCCCCACGTCCCCAAGATCTGAGCACGCAGCTGTCATAGACCCAGACCCTGGGTCGCAGGAACATCAGGCACCCACCACACGGCTGGTCTGTTGGGAACCGCCCTGCCTGGTTTCAGAAGCTGTAACCACGCGCTCCCTTCCCTCACCCCCCACTCCCCCCATCCTCCCGTGGCTAAGGCTGAGTGAGAGACCTTGGGACCCTAAGCCATTAAGGAAACAAAGCTTATCTCCCTGGCAGGGGCGCGACCTCCGCCCCCTTTACTTCACCCTGCTTGGCCCTGAGCGCGTGGCAGGTTATCCAATGACACATAAGATTCCTCAAGGGAGGAATGACCTAAGACAGACATGGTCACTTTGGGGCTTCCAGGGAAGGACTTGGGGGCCTATAGATAAAGGTGAGGCAGGAGACAGCACAGGAAGAACTCTGAGACTGCAATACTGTTACTGGCCAGCGTCTAACACCCTGATTGCCAGGAAATGCCTTTTCACCAATTAAGTAGAATAAATAGTAAACCGAGGCAGGGAGGAGGAAGGAGACAGGTCTCACGTGCTAACTCAGCAGCCCTGAGCCTGGTGTGATAATATTGCCAATTGTTCCAATATCACAAGAAATGCTATGTTAGCAAGAAAGGAGGGAAATCCTTGAAATTCTATGTAGCATTTACACTATCTGGGAAAAAAGCCTTGAAACTGTGCTTTTATCCCAAGGCCTGGGATGTGGGAGAGGGTCCACGGTGCCCAAGGAAGAAGCCCATAAAGCAACTTTGGTTAATTGCTTAATTGCCTACCTCTGGTCACTATCTGTTTTAGGAGGGAGTCCTGGAGACTCACAGATGAGTCCATAAATAACTCTGGAAGCACCCCAATTTTAATGAATTGTCCACTGTCACATATTTGTTTGCTTTACAACAAGATGAACAAGTAGAGTCTGGAGTAAGATAAGGATTGGGGCTAGCAGACCCCTACACATGCCACATGTACCCGTTAATCACTATGTAAGTTTGTCTCTTATCCGACCAGCTATATAAGTCCTGAGAACAAAGGACTCGCTCTCTTGCTGTGGAGGCTGAGGGCGCTTTTGGCACTCTTGGCTCCGGGGCCACTGGGCCTCTGGCCACCAGCCTCAGGCTGCCCAGGGGCTCGCCACCCTGGTCTTCGGCTGCTCGCTCTTTTGCTGCCCTGCTATTGCTCTGTAACTTTACCTTTCACCTCTCCCTCTCTACCCAGTCCCATTCTCTTCCACGGGAACGGGTCACTAGTAAACTGATTCAACACTAATAGATTTGCTGATCTGTAATTCTTTACACACGTCAGCAAGAAGAACCAGGTCTCATCAACAAAGGGAGTGATGGACCCTCGCCCCTCGGCTTTGACGTAGCCTGAGTCCTCATTCTGTCTGCAAGAAGTCTCCTAATCTCTTGGCTGCCTTACTTCCCCTGCCTGACTTAAGCCTGAAACAATGCTAGAGGTGGGTGCAGCCCTGGGCTAGAAAGGGCAGGCTCCCCTGGATGATCAGGCCTAAGAAAGAGAACACATAAAATCCTGTGAAACCTGCTTTGCTAAGAGTGACCTCAATTTTCTGATAAGGGCCTGAGCATGAAATGAGTTTGTTTCCCCAAAGTGTTATGGCCCTTTAGCTGACTGACCCTGACTTAGTGTATGCCCTCATAGTTCTTTGTATGTTATCTATTGTTTGATCCTTGCTGCCTGACAATGATTGATGAACTTAACCTGTATTCCTGTGCAAATTGAACTCAATAAAAGCCCATTGACGGAAAGGCTCTTGACCCTTCTCCTTTGAGAGATCAGCCACCTTTCCTCCCCAAGCGGATCATGTCTTGGTAGACTTATTCTCATCTCTGGCCGCCTTGGGGCGGGACCCTGTGGGCGGAGCTCCCCCACCCTGGTCCTCCCTGGGTGAGGCCTCACAGACTGGATCCTGGTTGCCTACCTTTTCAAACACTGGGAAGTAACGGGTTTTAGCTTTGGTCACGATGAAAGCAATGTTCTCCTCCTTTTCCTCCGGGGGTTTGAAGGCAGCCAGCGCGATCATCATCATGAGGTCCAGAGTGCCGTCGGTGTACATGTTGATCCTGGCAAAACACAGCATGACTCATTCCTAGAAGCAGCCTCAAGCTCGGGTTTCCTAATCGGCAGCTTCTATGGAGCAACTAGAAACTGGGGCAAATGACTTCTGATTCCCCTTCTCTTGGCTTCCATGTTCAGGAATGATTTCTGAAACCAGAACCAGCCAAGTGACCGTGGTAGAGACTCTGGAAATGTTTATTGAATAAAGGGATATGTGAAAGAATTGATGAGTGCCTCTAAGTGGAAATCTTCTATAGACAAATAATTCGATTACTAGGGGTTTAAAGAGTGAACTGAATGAAATTTACCAAAAGTGCAAACAATTCGTACCAGGACCTTTTCACTTGGAAGATACATATGCAAGATACATATGCAATTTAGCACGTTTTCCATTGACCTGCCAACTGAGAAAGAAATTTACTTTCCTGGTCAGGTCAGATAAACAGCTCCTTTTATTCTTTTTACAACTTCCCTGTCATCGACAAACACTTTTTTAAAAGGTGATTAAAAAATTAATAATAGAGGATGCATTACCCTTACTTGTTGGCCTGTTGGTACAGTCATGTTGTGCTGGCTGTCTCTGCACCAGTTGGCACCCTCATGGGGGGGGGGGTGTCTTTGCACCCCCTGCTGCGTGCTAATTGTCCAATAAGTGAGTTATCTTCTTGGTCTTTGTTTTCCTCTTTAACGTATATAAAAGGACGATTTACTTCCTTGTCCTGAGTTACAAACCCTTTTGCTTTCCTGTTAGATTGCCATCTAGCCTGCTTACTCTCATCTGTTCAAGTTTATGCCTAACCTGGAGGAAAGAACGTTAATGATGCTGTCGAAAGCTTAGGACACATATCTTAGAAAAAAGCCATGGGCATTTAAAAAACAACAACAATAAAAAGCATGCACTGAAACCATGAGAAACAGACTGCTTTTGCATGTTAGTACTTGTTTACATTGTTATAAAAGGATTCTATTCAGACACTGTTTGAAATTGGTTCTCTTGGTGCTTGAGTGTGGGATTGCAGGTTAGACTGACTAGGTCAGTTTTAGAGGTGGAGCTCTGGGAATTTGGGGGCGAGCTGCCTCTTTCACGAACTTTGCTCATTTCTCTGTATTGCTCTCTCCTTTTTCTGAACAATTGAGCTTGGGCCTCTCTTCTACCATGTCTTCAATGTTTATGGACCATTGCATCATAGCCATGTTTATGGTAATAAGATATAAGGGGTCACTGAAAATGCCCCTTGATCCCAAATTCAGATAAAATTTCATAGTTGACTTTGTTTTGTCTTTTCTACATAGCTCCTATGAAATTAAACTAATCATCCAAATAGCCACAAATACCCTGTGGTATTTGTAATAAAACTTGGCAGTTTCTTCCATCAATAGATGGGGTCTGTTTCCTGGGCTGCCCTTGTGACTTGCTTTGACTAATAGAATGAGGTGGAATTGTAAGGTACTAGTTCTGAGACTAGAACTTAAGAGGCTTTGTGTGCTTTTGCTGTCTTTCTTAGAGCCCTGCCTAGCTGTCACAAGGCACGTTCAGGATGCTTTCCAATCAACGGGCAGCCATCAGCCCAAACCAGAGCCTTCTGGCTGACTACTTGTTGACTACAGTCATGAGTGAGTGCGGCCAAGACAAGTCAAGCCTGGCCCAGATATGCTGACCACCCAGATGACCCACGGACTGGTGAGGAATAATAAATGCTTGCTGATTAAGTCACTGGGCTTCAAGATATGCTACACAGCATTATTTGTGGTAATAGGTCCTCACTACAAATGGTCAGTATTTATTTACTGTCATTCATTTCCACCTTCATGTAGAATACCAGGTCATTTTGTGAGAAGATATTTTGTTGAGAGTGGGGAGAGAATATGAGAATGTCGAATGCAGACTGCTATGAGTAGTAAAAGGAGAAGTCTAGAGTATTTATTCAGAGTTAAGCGTAAGTCATGCTGAGTATAGCAAGAGTACATCTCCCCTTTGTTCCCGGGCCTTTTCCCCTCGGTCCAGGCTGAAAGGCTACACCTGAACCAGGTTTCAGCTGGCACCTACAGAGGCCTGGGTAAGAATTAAGTACGGGCATGAACCCTATGGTACCTGACTGTCTCCTTCAGGTCCTGCCCATACAAGCTGTACTTGGCAGCCAGGTAGCTGAGGATGGCTCTAGTCTGTGTCAGCAGCATCCCGTCAATTTCAACCAGAGGCACTTGGCCGAAGAGCAGGCATCCATCTGCGGTTTGAACAAAGAAAGGTTATGATACTCTCCTTCTATGGCTGTGGTAAGCTTACAAAAGTGTCCACTTCTAATTTCGTTGGATGATTTTTAGTTTTCATCCAAAGTGGTGAGTTAAAGACCCCAGCTTTTTGAGAAAATGCCTTCCATCTGCTTAGTGGAAAATTTGAGATTTGCTGGATGGTTTCTCATTTTTGTGTATTGGGTAGTCATTATTATTTCGGACTTTCTACATTTACTATGACTGGTTCTCAAAGTTTAGGGTGTATAAGAATCACCTGGGGGAGGCGGGTTGTTAAAAATATTCACCCCGCCTCCCAGACATTCTGATCAGGGTGGAGTCTGGGAGTCTAAATTCTTTAAAAAGCACGTGGGGTGTCACTCTGGGCCCACACAGCCTCAAGAGGGTGTGACAAAAAGAACCCGGGCAGACATGGGCCTGCGTGTCACCTTTGGCCCCTTCCAGCCGTGCGACTTCGAGTGCATGACTTACAACTTCAGCTTCCTTTTCTCTCAAATCATAATAATATACATCTAGCAGGATTTTGAAAGGATGAGATGAAATAACATTAGTAAAAAACTGAATACTGTCAAGTAGATGTTTAGTAAAACCAAATTTTCTTCTTTGTGAGTGACTGCCTACGTAAATAATATATTTAAAAATATACTATAAATACTGCTCTTTTCATGAGGTCTTGAAGAAATGAATAGCCTTTAAATTTAATTTATACCGGTACATTGCTAAGATTAAGGAACTTGACCCGGAATAGGAACCAGACTTCACTAGTACATTGGCAAAGGCCACAGTTGATCTCCCCAATTTCACTGCTTTGCCAATTGATTAGTTAGAACAGAAAGTGGTGGGGAGAATGCCGGTGCAGGGGCCAGTGGCAGCTTTCAGGGGACCAGTGTCCCTGTCTAGGTGGATGGCTTTAGGCAAGCCTCTGACTTCCCTGAGCTTATTTTCTGCTCTGGAACATCACCTGTCCTGCCCACCTGACTGAGTTTCTTTGAGTAGGAATAAGATTATGCTGGTAGCCATGCTTTGGAAATATGAATACTGTTATTGACACTGCAAAACCTCAATTTCCTAAATGTTCTACATTTGTTCAGTGTTGAAAGGGCTTCTAAAGCTGGGCTGTGCTGCTCCTGAGTGATACAGTGTCTATTAGAACCAGGACCCAATGATCTTCTGAAGGATTTTTTTAAAAACCTCAGATCAAGAGTGCATAAAAGCACATTTGAGATCATTTAGTTTAATTCATTCCTATATTAGACGACAATAGGGTAGAGGACAAGGGAGACACATGTGACTTGCCCAAACTCACAGAGTCAGGGACAGCTAAGCCAACAGAAGTGGGCCTGGTGCCTCCTGCCTCCCGGGCCAGTGACCCTTCTGCTGTTCCTCTCTGCCTTCTGTCCGCAGGCAACAGCAATGGCCAGGAGGGTGTCCCAAGCGCAACTGCAGCATCACAGTCTCAGAGAGGGCTAGAGGATTTCAGAGGCTCTTAGGGAATACTGCTGTCAGCGTGGTCATGGAAGAGATTATGGAGATACAGTCATTTATTCCATATGTACGTAAGTATTTAATCCCTACCCTGTACCAGTGACTGTCCTTGTGTGTGGTAAAGTGGGCAGAAATAAAGAAGAAGAGGAACTTCGGGGGGGATTCCAGATAATAAACGTCTAAGACAAGAATTGGGGAAGGGGTAAGTGGGCCTTCTCCACTCAATAAGATCTACTGGCACATTGCAATCTACAACCATATGGATTATTTTCATTTTATGGTAAAGAGGATGCTTATGTCAACTATAATTTAAAAAAACTTTGGACTTCCGGCCAAGACGGAGGAGTAGGTAGACATGCTGTGCCTCCTTGCACAACCAAAAGTCAGAAAACAACACTTTAAAAACAAAAGATAACCAGAACTGACAGAAAATTGAACTTTATGGAAGTCCGACAACCAAAGAGTTAAAGATATGTTCATCCAGACCAGTAAGTGGGCCAGACGGCGGTTTGGGAAGCCGGCCTGCAGCACTGAAACCAGGTACACAAGGCTGAAACAGGCCGGGGGGACCTCGGCTGGCAGACCAGGACCCAGCGGGTCTCAGACCAGTGGAGCGGATGGTCCCACATTGGCGCAGAGATAAACCGGGAGAAAAAGTTGAGGAGCAGAGCAGACTAAGCAGCCCAGGGGCCCAGTGCAGGGAAATAAAACCTCAAACCACCAATTGAAAACACCTGTGGGGGTTGACGTGGCAGTGGGAACCCCTGGCCCCACAGGAGAGTTCATTGGTAGACCTACAGGGACTTGGAACTACACAAGCCCACCACCTGGGAATAAGCACAGAAGGGCCCAATTTGCTTGTGGGTAGTGGGGGAAGTGACTGAGAGCTGGCAGAGAGCGAAGCAGGGACCATTGCTCCCTCTCAGGCCCCTTCCCCACAGGCAGCATCACAACACAGCCACATGGGTTGAACCACCCTGGTGAACACCTAAGGCTCCGCCCCTTATATGTAACAGGCACTGAAGGGAGGGAAAAAAATGGCCCAAATGAAAGAGGAGATCACAACTCCAGAAAAAATACAACTAAGTGACAAAGAGGTAGCCAACCTATCAGATGCACAGTTCAAAACACTGGTAATCAGGATGCTCACAGGACTGGTTGAATTTGGTCACAAATTAGATGAAAAAATGAAGAATACGCTAAGAGAAATAAGGGGAAATGTACAGGGAACCAATAGTGATGGGAAGGAAACTGGGACTCAAATCAACGGTGTGGACCAGAAGGAAGAAAGAAACATTCAACCAGAAAAGAATGAAGAAACAAGAATTCAAAAAAATGAGGAGAGGCTTAGGAACCTCCAGGACATCTTTAAACATCCCAACATCCAAGTCATAGGGGTACCAGAAGGAGAAGAGGAAGACCAAGGGATTGAAAACTTATTTGAACAAATAATGAAGGAGAACTTCCCCAAGCTGGTGAAGGAAATAGTCTTCCAGGAAGTCCAGGAAGCTCAGGGAGTCCCAAAGAAGTTGGACCCAAAGAGGAACACACCAAGACACATCATAATTACATTATCCAAGATTAAAAATAAGGAGAGAATCTTAGAAGCAGCAAGAGAAAAGGAGACAGTTACCTACAAAGGAATTCCCATAAGATTGTTGGCTGATTTCTCAAAAGAGACCTTTTAGGCAAGAAGGGGCTGGAGAGAAGTACACCAAGTCAGGAAATGCAAGGACCTACATCCAAGCAAATCTATCCAGCAAAACTTTCATGTAGAATGGAAGGGCAGATAAAGTGCTTCTCAGATAAGGTCAAGTTCAAGGAGTTCATCATCACCCAGCCTTTATTATATGAAATGTTAAAGGGATTTATATAAGTCATGGAGGGATATCAACAGGGGAGTGGTAGGGGGAGAGAGGGGGAAAAGGTACAGAGAATAAGTAGCATAAACGGTAGGTAGAAAACAGACAGGGGGAGGTTAAGAATAGTATAGGAAATGTAGAAGCCAAAGAACTTATGTGTATGACCCATGGACAAAAAGTAAAGGGCGGGGAATGGGGGAGTGCAGGGTGGAGGGGAATAAAGGGGGGGAAATGGGACAACTGTAATAGCATAATCAATAAAATATATTTAAATAAATAAATAATTTTTTTAAAGAGGCAGGATGCAGAAAAGTTAAAGGCCTTGCCCAAAGTCATACAGTTTGTAAATGGCGGGACTGCTGACTACTGGCTGAATGATTTGCTTAAAAAATAATGTGTCAATTTCATGATTGTTTATCAGCAACAGACACCCAGGTTTCCTTAGATAAAAAAAAAAACGTTATGGCTGTTGGAAATTTGAGAGTACTAGTCTTTTCTCTTAGTATGAGAAAATTTTCTGGGGAATTGTAGGGATTAAAGATATCTTGGATCCAAATTTAAAGAAATTTGGATCTTTTCTATTATCTTGATTCTAAAACTGTGACCTGATAAAATGATATCCGTTAATCTGTTAAAACTGCCAAGAACAAGTGGATATGAACGATGAGAACTAGAGAATATCTTAGGTCAAATTCCTCTCCTTTTTATCTCCCTCCCCTTCAACTTTCTGGATCACCATCTAAGAATTAAAGGATGCTTCAGTGCAACGGGGAGTTTTGAACCAATTGGCACTGGGCAACCCGTGCTCATCTGTCTTACCTAAAGGGGTCTGGGTCATAACCTACTTGATAAGCTTTTATGGAGGCTAACGAGACAATGCAGATGACACATGTAGCTCTGTGTCAGGGACACAGGGAACAGGCAGTCGATGTTAGCAGTCACACCGCGCACCTTTCCTAATGTTGTCATTCCAGAGTACTGTGTTCTATGACGAAACGAATATTTCCAGAAACAAATTTTCTAATTTTTCCCATAAGATGCATTGAACAAATCTAGGCTCACCCTTCTGCAACTTCTCATATTGCTCTCTTGTTTCCAGAAATTCTTCTTCAAACTAGATAAAGGAAGAGACATTGTTATAAATATAAGGTCAAGAAAGAAAGGAAGGACGGCAGGGTGGGAGGGAGGGAGGAAGAAAAAAAAGGAAGGAAGAGAGAAAAGCTCATGGTATAAAATGCCCAGTGGCTTCCAGAAAGAAAAGGTTTAAAAGGAACACAAAGCTACCACCAGCCGCACAGCTGAAACTTCTGAGGGAGTGTGTGTAGGTCAGCTGAGGCCGGCCCAGCACGGGCAGCCCCTCTGTCCTGGCTACTCAAGGCACATCCCACAGCCCCCATTCATATTCTTTCCTTTCTCCGCCTCAGCGCTTCCTCCTCTCCAAACTCTAGTCTTTTTCTCCAATTTCCCCAATGATTTCTCCTCTTCAGTTCGTTTCTTCTCTTTCTCCTCTCTCTTCTGTTATTCTCCCTCCATATCAGATCAAATCAAATTTCTCTTTGATGCTCATATGTTCAATGAAAGGGGTCCAAAGAGCAGTACTCAGGTGGGGTTATCATCACTTACTGATGGCGTTTCTAAGCTTTTGTGGGAGAGTGACATTTTTGTCCCCCAAACACTGAGATGGGGGTAGGAGGTGGTGAGCAGTGTTAGGAGAGAAATTCTTAAAGGGAAAAGAGAAAAACAAAGGTCATGAGTCTAGAGGAGATGGCATTAAACTAGCGAAGAAGAAGCCTGCGCCTGCATGAAACCAGGCAATTCCACTTGTGAAAATCTATGGCAAAGTCAGTACAGAGGAATTCAGAGGGAAGGAAAGATCACTGTGGGGTGACCCTTCAGAGGAGGATTCCAGGGGAGGCCAGACTGCGGTTGGGCCTAGGATTCCAGCTGGCAGCCACGGGTCAATGTGACCGAGACGCTTAGGCAGAGCTGAAACGACCCCCGGAAGTCAGCTGGTCCCAGTGAAAGAAATGATTCAGACATGGGTCTCCTTTCTCACCTTTATCTTATGATCCACCAAGATCTTTCCAGCCCTGACAAAGCTTCCAGAACACCTCCCTTGGCTTCCACCCTCCCATCCCTGCTTAAACAAAGGCCTGTGATCCTTTCTTCACCTTTTACAACGGAAGATAGTTGGAAAGAGAAAGAGTTGGTATGGCTCAGAGGTATCATCCTGAGTTTTGAAGAGGAAAGAGGCTCACTTTAGTCTCACCCAAAGTACTCCCCTTCCTTTTTCCCTATCAGGAACCAACCTCCACTCCAGCGGCAGCCAGCAGCCAGCGGATCGACTCCATCCTGCCCCGGCCGCGGAAGTACCAGAGCTTGGGCTTGGCTGCCATGACGCCTGGCTCAGGGGTTCCTGAAGGGCCAAATCAGAAAATACGATCAGAGAATAAACTAACACACACAATATGGAGTGTCTCTGTTCATAACAATTCCAAAACAGGCAAAGCAAAACTATTGTTTAGGGGCGCATACATAGTAGGTAAAACTATGAAGAAAAGCTAGAAAAAAAGGAGGATGGAGGTTGTGTTTGGGGGAGTGTGGGGCATTCTGGGAGGTCAATAATGTTCTACTTCTTAAAACAGAAATAGTAATTAGCCTTTATAATCCATCTTTACACTGCACATGCATGTTTTTGCACTCTATATATATGTGCTCTATCTCACAATTTAAGGAAAAAGAAAAACCTATACATATCAAGATATCAAGGTATTCTGTAGATTTGAGAGACTGTCTCTGGTATGTCGAGAGAGAAACCAGGAGTTAATAAGATGGCTTCATGCCCTGGCTGGTGTAGCTCAGTGGATTGAGCACAGGCTGGGAACCAAGGGGTCGCCAGTTCAGTTCCCAGTCAGGGCACATGCCTGGGTTGTGGGCCAGGTCCCCAGTGAGGGCCATGTGAGAGGCAACCATACATTGCTGTTTCTCTCCCTCTCTTTCTCCCTCCCTTCCCCTCTCTCTAAAAATAAATAAAATCTTAAAAAAAAAAAAAGATGGCTTCATAAATGATGTTACAAAAGACAACCTTTTCTAACAGTGGCAGGGCGTTGGGCTTGTTCACCCATTGAAATGCTGGGTGGGAACTAGGACCTCTTTCATTTCTGTCCCAGACTTTCCTGAGTGCTGGGACAAGCAGACATAGACCTGCACAGGACCAGGATTCCAGTCCTTCCCTGGCCCACACGGACCGGGGTGAGCCGAGGACGAACTCGCTAAACCTTGTCTGCCTTCGTGTCCTTGTCTATAACTGAGAGGAGTTACACTAGGTCACCTGCCACCTCTTAAAGGACAGTGCTGGATAATGAAATTTTGTAGAATAAAAATTCTGGGGAGAGCTAAAAAAAAAGTAAAGGAGAGTACAGTGGTACTGCACTGGTAGCACTTTCTACCTCATTGTCACAGAGCCACAGGGACTGTTGTGTTAGTGACCCCTTTTCATGTCACAGGGTTATTGAGGTGATCAAGTGAGATAACATAAAGGTAGAGTGCTCTGAATAGATTAAAGCGCTGCACAAAGCTAGAGGATTATTGGGTCTCCTTTTCCCACCTTTTCCCCTCCAGCGCCACATGCATGGAGGCAGGCTTTCAGGAAATGGCAGAGATGTCTCCTGAAGGCACAGTGCTGGGGCGGGGGGCTGCAGGCGAGGCTGCTCTGGAAGCCTCAGGGTGAGCACAGGGATGGGGAGGCCGCCTCAGCTTCCCCGGGCAGCACTCACCCTCACCGTGGTCCTCACTGTGGCCTCACTGCGGCCCAACCTTAGCCGCCTCTCTAAGCCTTTGTCTCCTAATCCTTAAAATGGGGTGGTCCTTGTACCACCCACCTCAGAGGGCTATTATGAGGACCAGGACTGAACAAAAGTGATAGCTAAAATACGTACCACACTATCTGACCCGTATCTAGTGAAGTGCTCACTTCTCTAAGCAAATTACCAGTGGGTTTAGCATTTCTTAGAGTTTCTTACACTAAGATAGGCTTGTCTATTAGTTTTATGTGAGATTTATAAGTATTTGTTGTAAATACAATTGATATCTGTAAAAGGGAGCTAAAACCTTTGTGAATCTGACTCCATATTGTACAAGATATTTAAAAAGTGATATCTGGTGTGGCTTTTGCCTTCATTGTGTGACTATGAGCATAGCGAGTGTTTTTGTGGTTCACCGTGACCTGGAAGCAGATTTTGGAATGTTACGTAACAGCTCTGTGCCCACAGCCTCCCGCACGTCTCTTTGGCCCGCCCCTTGCACATTCTCAGGGCACCTGGGGGATGGACAGCTGTAACTTTGGAACTCAGAGCTGGATTACAAGGGACAGGATCATCCCCTCCCCACCAAGCCGTAAACAGTGCCGAGGGGGCCCTAAAGCCCAGGGTTAGAATGGAGACCCCACCTCAGCTAAGCAGGACTGAAGCTAGCAACCCTCCCTTTCTGGTCCAAATGAAGGAAACTTTTTTCTCTAGTTTTGAATAACTAGCCACTACTTCTTGGAAAAAATCCCACAAATGTTGGTGTGCCCCACAAATAGCTGCCTGTGGCCAGCCGGCCACCATTCCTCCTCTCTCAGCCTCGGCGGGCTCCGGGGCTTCTAAACTGGGATGATGGAGAGCTGAACCAGGGCTGACTAAGGCTCAGCAGGACTCCAGCCCCCACGCCCTACCCCTCCCAGGAAGGGCTGTTTCTGGCTAAAAGGACTGAGTGCAGAGAAGGGACCGGTTACCTACCCCTCATGACCTCACACCCCAAGAACAAGCTGAAAATTCTTCACTGCAAAATTCTAGCAAGGAGGGAATGTCCCAGAAGGCAGGAGTGATGAAGTTCTCTTATCTCTTGCAGAACCAACCCAGACACGTGGCAGCTGCTCCCTCAACGTGCACTTTGAGGTATGTACCAGTTTCTTCCTTTCTCTGTTTGATCTTTCATTCTTTCAACAACAAACATTTGTTGAACTTCTGCTATGGATACAGTACTAGATTAGGCACTCCAGGCATACAAAAGTAAATAACATGTAGTTCCTACCACCCAAACCCTGGCAAACCTATCCATGTCTCGTGATGGAAGCATGCAGATGAACCAGAGGTAAGTCAGAATCAACTGTTTAGTTGAAATACAAAACGGTGTAGAGGAATTGAACAGAGCATTACAGAATGGGTATATAAGTGGGGCAAAAGTAGGTTTACAGGGGTTCGTATGGGAAATAATACAATAATTAATATGTAATAATACAAGGAAGGCTGAACGCTTGTTCCACATGCTCACAACTGTAAACCTAGTTTTGCCCATGGCCTGTATATAAATGTTTCTCTGAGCCCTATTTCTCCCTGACACACAGCATTATAGGTTAAGGACCAAAACCAAGTGCTTTAATCCTTTATACTTGACCTCTAGTGAATTTCAACAAAGACTAGGCTACACTACAGCTTGGCAATATGGAAGATTGAGTTTGTTTATGTTTCAAGTAGAAAACCTAATTATTCTCATTGTTAAAAAAAAAACACATCGTCACAAGGTGCAGTGGAATGCTGATTCTGCCCGTGGGAAATGAGGAGGCAGGAGACAAAGGAGCAGTGCTTTTTGGAACTTGCCCAAAATGCAAACACTCTGAGAAAAAGCTGCCAAAAGACCAGGAACCCGACACTTTGAGCTGAATACAAAGTCACTCCCATCTTTTCAAAGCTCATTCTTGTGCTGCTGATGTTGACTGACAGGTGTGTCGTGAACTCCGACGTACCTGGTGCATAGACATTGGGTCCAAAAACGTAGGGAACTGAGATTCGCCTGCCAGGGCTCACAAACTTCACCTGTGTGCAGCTTCGCCTGAGATGAGCAGTGGGTGCGATTCCCCGCCCGGAGCCCCAGGTACCCAAGCCTAAGGCAGGTGAGCAGAAAGCAGTGATGATGGCCTGACAACCTTTGCATAGTCAGGATGTGCTCCTTGGGTAACAAATATGGCCCAGATCTTTTAGAAAGGGGACTTGTATCTGCGTTAGTCCCTGGGAACCACCAGTAAAAACATATTTCAGCTCTGCCTCTCACTTGAGCAAGATTTTAACCTCTCTGAGCCTCAGTTTCCTCATTTGTACCACAAAGCTCAAAGTTCCTAATTCACCTGGTTAGTTATAAGATACAAATAATATGTATGCAAATTGCTGAACATGGTACAGACTCAATAAATGCCACACAGACACACACACACCTGCATGCATGCACACATAAGCACACACACATCTGTATCTTCAGGTTGCAGCAGCATTCACATTTGCTTCCGAAAGGTGGGGAAGGCATTCTCCAGAAGTGTCTCAGCCTCACTTCCAGCCTCACTTCCACCCAGGAGCATGTTAGAAATGCACAATCTTAGTCCCACAGACTTAGACCCTCAGTCCCTGGGCCCAACCTACTGAATCAGAGTCTGCACTTTGCACACCATCCCCAGGTGATGCACTTACATATTTAAATAAAGTTTGAGAAGCTGAGTGTAGAATAAAAACCCAACTAAATGGCCCCTGGGGCTCAGCGTGTGGCTGGCTAGGTTATTGTCCCCAGGGACTGCTGGTGGGCACAAACCGCAGGACACGGTGTTTAGAAGGTAGGGTGAGAAAATGGTGGCTACGAATAGAGAAGGGGAAGGGCAAAGAGAACTGGGGGGGGGGAATTATAAGTGAACTTCCCACGTGACATCATTTTTCTGCTCCCACGTTAAGTGAGGCCCCCTTCAAGTCCCAGTTTTAACAAAGTACCAGATATGCACAGTGGGTTGCTGCCCCAGGGCAGGTCTGGGAGACGCATCCATTTCCTCATCTGTAACTGAATGAGGCCTTGGTTCAGAAGCAGGCAATTTCTTTGCTTCTTCTGGCCTTAACAGTCTTTCTGATCTGGTTTCCCTCCTTTTCAGTCTTTGCCCTCTGCCCCTATCTGCTGTGTACATGTGCTGGGAAAGCAGCCAAGCTTTTTGGGGTGAAATTTTACAGACCATGTTAACAGTCGTTCTGGATAATTTAGGCAAAACAGCACATATTTTTCTCATTTATTTGAACAATTAGGCAAAAAGCAAGCCTTTATTGCCTTTTTTGGATTATGAAAAATTTAAGGGCTTGATTGGAGGGGCTGCCAGTTTTAGCAGATGTTTTAGGCCAGAATGCAAGATGTCAATTCTAAATCTATTATCAATAGAAATGACCTTAACGTTTACTTTGGCTTCTCCAATATCAGAATGGCTTATATGCATTACAAACAGCAAGTCAAAACTTGTCACTAAGACAAAAAACTCTCCCCGATAACCCTGTATTCCCCCAGAATTTTAATTTGCTAGTTTGTGAAGAGGTAGCATTATTTTAGCTTTAAGTATATAATGCTTTGGAGCACAACCAAGACTTTCAGTACAGCTTTAAAGTTTGTCTGTTTTTACTCTATTATGAATTATTTCTCTTCTATTTTGCTAATATGTGACATCACATCAAACATCTCATTAGTTAGATTCAACATATTAATTATTTGGATTTTATCGAAGTGAAAGTCTCCATGAGACTGGATCCTTTGAAAAAGAGTGCCAGTATTTATATGGAATTTTAAATATACAAACACAGCTGAACAATATTCCCGGGTGGGGCGGGGGTGGCTTATGATGGAATAGAGTATCAGGGAGGGAGCGCTAACACAAGCTCACCCGCGAAGTGTCTTCCCCAGCGAGCTTTACACTGCAGTTTCAGAAGCTACATTTCCTTTCCACGAAGGTCTAACAGATTGATTCATGTTCCCAAAACTCACAAGGGGTTGACTCATACCCCCAAGGTTTACAGACTTACTTAAATGAAAAATAGAGCCAAAAAAGAGACTTTCACCTCCCTGGGTCAATAAGGCTCCTTAGAGAAGAAGCAAAGTGAACTGCCCCATGGCCCCTTCCTGTTTAAAGTCTGGGGCGAGTCCTAGAAAAACGTTGTGCCAGGGCTTCACTTAGAGACTCCTCCTGCCTTTCCCCTTGGCGGTTCCCCGGGGGTGCGGGACCCCCGGGGAGGACCCCAGAGGCAGATCGCTTGGGTGAGACTTTCCACAAATAGTGGAGTGGACACCTAGATGCAGGGGACTTGGTTTACCCGTTAGCACCCGGGCGCAGGGCAGGCAGTGCCTGTGTTTTCAGCTAGATACAAAATATGAGATTTGCCTGAGAAGGAAAAATGTAATGGCTTGAAAATTACTAAATGTTTAAGTTCAGCGAAGCCTGTTATGTCACTGACCAACCAAAATACCACTTGACTCTCGCATAGTTATTTCTGAAGTTACCTTTGATATGTCATGCGGAGGATGTCAATGTCTGACATTGTGTGTAGCATGCCTAAGCGGGGAAAGTCTTGAAAAGGCCAGTCTAGATACACAATCGCCATCTCATCATTTACGTATCTACTCTGCAGGAAAAAAAAAAAATCTGTTCCTTTTATCCAATACAGGCAAGATTAGAAATATAGGCATTACATGAAACCCAGAGTCTAAAAAAAAATTGACTATAAGCTGCAAATTTGGCCACAAAATGTAACTATCCAACCCAGCCCAAGAAGAGTGTATGAAAATTTTACCACTAACCTTATCTCGTCCTGGCTCTTGTCTCTGGTGCAGTCAGGGCACCAAGTGACGGTTCATAACACAGTCAGGGCAGGAAGTGACGGTTCATTACCCCTACCTTTCCAGTTGAAAGCTCTGCCCACTGAAGGGATTAGCCAGTGAGTATTCCAGTTTGTGCACACCCCTGGGGCTTCACTTTACATCCATTTTTAGTGTGCTTGATAGCACATCACGTTACCCAAGGAAGAAGAACGGGGGACTGCACCGCCTCATTCGACACACATTCACCGAGAACACTGCACCAGGCGCTGCTTGGGGCCCTGGCTCGAGCGTGGTGGGCACGGCAGACCCAATCCCTGCACCTGCGGTGCTTACGGTCTAGTTGGGGAAAGCAGACAGGATAAAATATAACAAATACAGTGTGTCCAAATAATAACAGCAACAACATAGCAGATATTATAGCTTGTGGATAAGGGAAATCTCTGACAGCAATGCTGTCAGAGACAGAAGGAACTGGGGATACTCTGTTACACAAGTACCCACCTACGCTACCTATGAAGCAGCAGAGTGTATTTGAAAGTGGTCTGTTTTTAAATACTCACCTGAGGATGCTTTTTGATTTTAGAGAAGAAAGGAGAGAGAGAGATTGAGGGAGAGAAACCTCGATGTGAGGGAGAAACCTTGATGTGAGGGAGAAATGTCACTCAGTCACCTCCTGCATGTGCCCCAACAGGGGCTGGAACTGCTGCAGATGGAGACAGGCCCAGGCTCTGGGTGGTCACAAACAAACAGTTGAACGGACCACACAAAGGTAAGCAAAGCTAGCAAGAAAAAGTTTCCGGTATCATCACTGATAAATAAATATTCTGGGAAACAGGAGAAAGCCGGAACCAGGAACACCCACCAGAGCCAATACCAAGCATCAACTGTCCAGGGAAATAAGTGGAAAACCTGATGATCAGGACCCGCTTAATTCGAGAGATGTACTCCTGGAGTGGCCCATACCTTCTGGCAACTGAAATGGTCAGACGAAAAGACAGGAAAAGCCCATCCAGTGGAAGAGGAATGCCGGATCTGTGGTATTCACAGTTTTAACATAGTAAACCAAGGTGAAGAGCCACTTGACAGAAAGATAATGTGTTAGGGATCATCTCAAAAGTTCCAAGTTAATGCTTTCTTTTCTCCTTGTAGCTAAGCCCTTCCCTACGCCCAGCCCTTGGCCTAATCATTAAAAGAAAAAAGGAACAGGGACTCTAATCACACAGAAAGTGTCAAGACTTGCATGTTACCAATTAAGGATTCTGTGCAGAAATGCAGTCATAATGAACATTACAGTAAAATACTTAATTCCAAAGTAAACACATATTTTACAAATTCCAAAGTCAAAATCATCCCCAATCACAAAACCCCCATTTTTTCCAGGAACCGAAAAGATAGTAGTTTAGTAGTTTCAACCTTGGTTCTAAAACATGCCAATTCACAAAATCCCCATTTCTTCCAGGAAACAAAAAGACAGTAGCTTCCGCCTTGGTTCTCTTGGCTTCATTATCCCAAGATACGGGAGTGGGCCATTTCTGGCCAGGGAATGCCTCTCTTCTACTAACGGTTACAGGCTTTGTACGGTTTCTATTTAAGCTTCTGCACATGCAATTTCCCACAATCCTCCTTCATTGCCCACTCAAGGGAGGAAACCATAATGCCAATTATTATCAGGTGTCGCAAAGAGATTCTCGAAAATCAGGGTGCTGACTGATGACAGCTGCAGTATCTCAGGGTTTTCTGTTCTATCTCCTGTCTCAGAACCCACAATCCAGGTATGTGCCCTGACTGGGGATCAAACCAGCAAACTTTTGGTGTACAGGATGATGCTCCAACCAACTGAGCCAGCTGGCCAGGGAGAAAGCAGTCTTAGTGTAGCTGTAAATACATATTGCAAAATCTAGGGCAACAAAGAAAATTAAAAAAAAAAAAAAGAGCTACAGTTGGCATGCTAAGAGAAATCAGAATCATATAAAATATTCAATTAAAACAAAAGAAAGCAGAAAAAGAGGGGAAGACAGAAGAAAAAAAAGAAACAAAGAACAAGGGAGACAAACAGAACACAGTTATAAACATGGTAGGTATTAATTCAGCTACATCAACAATGATTTTAAATGTGGTCATAAATATACAAATTAAAAGACAAACTACGGGTGGACTAAAACAAGACCGAACTATGTTTTCTAAAAGGAACGCACTTTAAATATAAAGACAGAGTTTCATTACACAGATAAAATTGCCAGAGGGTGTCGAGTGCTCTGAAGGAAACAAAATAGGATGATGAGAAAGGTGTGCAGGTGTGGGGGAATTGCGACCGGTCCCCCGGTCAGAGGGACTCCCCTAGGTGGGGACAATCCAGCCGACAGAACCGGAGGGAGCTCGCCATGCTATCTTCTGGGCGAACAGTTTCCTTAAGGGAATAAAAGGCACATTCGATGAAGAGGGAACACCAGCAGATCCAAGAGCCCAGGCTGGTTGTGGTTTGTGGCAGACCCGGGCCAGCGGAACTCACTTTCTGCCCTGCTGGTCCCCAGGAGGCTGGCCTCTCCAGACCACCCCAGCCAGACAGCAGCAGGAGAATTGGGGTTCCCGGTGGCCCCCAGTCTGCCAAAGCCTCTCTGCGGGGCTTACGCTGGGCGGTGCCCTCGACCCCGCTGGTTCACCTGCTGTGGATTCTAGTCGTTGTGCCTCGTGCCGCCCCTCTGCTCGTGCTCCCAGTCTCACCTGTTTGGGGCCAGGCCCGATGTTTTGGAGGGTAAATGGCCCAGAGCCTGACCTCCTACTCTACCTAGCACCGGAGTCTGGTGGCTCGTGAAAGTGGCGGAACGGGGAAAGGTTTGACCCTAGAGGGCAGGAGTCTGGGCCGAACTGGGGTAATGCCACCCGAGGCAGGACGGGAACTTGTTTCCAGTGTGGGAACTGAACTGCACAGTTTGAGGTCACGCAACCATGCGCAGGAAGGACAGGGGAATCCATCTTTGTTGGAAAAAGCTTGACCTCTTGTGTCGATTTTCTCTAGTGCTCTAATTCAGCGCTCGAGCCAAACTTCCTCCCGGGTGTTTCCGCGAAGAGCCGGCCTCGAGTGCCCCCTGGTGTCTGAGAGAATTAAAACCCAAAGAGCGGTGTTTACTAAATGGCCTTAATGTCTGTAGAGCAGCCCCTCAATTAATACTGCCACACAGAGGCACTGTAAAATAGCCCAAATTTGCTGCTGACCCCCAAACTCAGTAATACAGACCCCTGGCTGTTATCAAGTCCACATCTGGTTCCCTTGTGTAAATTAACCTTCACATGAGTGTAGAATGTTTCTCGTCCCTGAGAGTCTAGAAGGAGCAGGCCAAAAGACCACCCTCACTCTGACACCAACTGCAAGTTCAAAGGGGTGCCCCAAAAAACACCCTGGGGTTTGACAATCCTAGAAGAACTCACAGGACTCGCTGAGAGCTGTTGTAATCACGGCCATGGTTTATTACAGGGAAAGGGTACGGACGGGGATCAGCCGGGGGAAGAGATGCAGGGGGCAGAGTCCGGGAGCGTTCCAAACATTCAGCCTCCAGATGTCCTCCCTGGGGGAGTCGTGGACGGCATTAACTCCTCCTGGCAACCATGTGTGACAATGGATTCTTGCAAACCTGGGAAGCCCACCCAAGCTTTGATTCCAGAATTTTACTGGAGGCTCCGTCACGTGGGCCTACCTGACTGCCCACGTGGCTGAACCGCCTCCAGCCCCTCCTAAGTTGAGCTGACACCTCGGTGCCCGGAGCCCCCACCCTACCTACGTGGCTATATTGGTTTGGCTCAAGTCACACTGTTACTATCTGGCTGGCCCAAGGTCCGCGGGCAAACAAAGACACTCCTATCAGGCATGACAATCCAAGGGCTCACATGTCCCCTCCCAGAAGCAAAGGTCAGACCTGTCTCTGGTCTGGCCTTTGGAACGGGTGAATCTTTTCACTACACACTCCCCCATTTGCCTCTTTTTCTTGGCTCGCTCTCCATTCCTGGTTGGAGCCTGGTCCTCTCCCTCAGCAACAGCAGCAGCAGCAGCAGCAGCAGCCTGGGCGGCCACTGCTCCCAGGGCCTGGCCCACCGCTTCACGTGTCACCAAGCCCCTGCTCTTCCAACGGCCCTAAATGTCAGTGATGACAGAGTGCTCACTCTGCGGAAGCGTGAAGACAGCGACCTGGATGTCTGCACTTGATTTTCCTCTAATAAAGCACTAAGGCCCAAGCAATGATTGGGACGACCATTAATGATCACCTCAGGACTGTTTTGGGTTTTTTTTTTAATCTGAGCAAAACACCCTCCTGCACTAAGGGATGAATGTGTCCCCTCTGTGAGCCTTCATCAAACACTTGGCTTTCCTTAGTTTTTAAATTTTTGAGTATTAGATACTCCAAAAAGCAGCATTTCTTCCTTTTCCAAAATTACTTCCACTGCTTACACATCTCTCTCCCCTTCTGTGTGGTCCATTTTTCTAGAGCAGGGGCTCTGTTTTAGGGTTCTGCCTCCTGGAGCCCTGCTTGGCACGTAATAGGTGCTCAGTTAGTATTTGAGCCATAAATCAACACATGTGTAAAGTGGTATGAATAAACCATCCTTTCAGTCTGAAATGCAAAAAATTCAAATGAACATTTGGGTGATAAAAGTAATATATACTTATATTTTCTTATGTATATATTAAAATTAACTGGAAGGATATACAAATGATAACTATGTTTGCCTGTGGGAAGAACCAGGTAGCTGGGGGCAGGGCTGAAAAGACTACCTCCACCTGTACAACCACCTTTCATACTTTTTTGATTTTTGAACCATGTACCTGTATTATAGATTCCAAACCATTTAATTTAAAAATTCTAGCAACAGGGCAGTGATTTTTAAATTCTTTATTTTGGCTTATATCAATTGCATTCACTACTACCATGGATTTATAATAGCTCAGAGGAGAGATATTCACTAGATATTCTGCTGTTACTAGACACTAAAAATGAGAAAGAGACCAGACGGGGTTTCGAATGGGATAAGGAGAGGAGAAAAGCAGCTCAGGGGAGAGCACAGGGTCCTGCCCACCCCTGCTGTCAGGAAGTGAGTTCAGATCAGATCTAACTTAAACACCAGCCTCAAAAAGGTTTTCAGGAACAGGTCCATAACATTAATCACTGGACAAAAAAAAAGTCGATGTTTCTAGAAGAGACCTCCTTGACACGAAAGACCAACTCAGGAACAATTATACGGAGCACCACGACAGAGCTGGGATCACGGCAGCCTGGCATCAATTAAGATACTATCGCGGACACGGCAATCTCTAGGGGTGAGCTCTCACTCACAGACGCCTGCGCTGCTTTACGGCATAAAGATGTTGTAGACGGTTCTCACGTAAATCTCATCGGGAGGAGGCTTCTTCTTGCTGCCAGGCTCAAGGAATTTTCTAATCGTAGGGATATTACTCATTTTCACTGAGTACTCCTGGAAAAGGAAAACACAGAAGTTCAAGGTTAACCACAAAGGTATATCTTTTCCGAGCAGTCCATCCATCAAAATTTGTTCAATAAATACTTGGTACAGGGATCCAACCAGAACCGTAATCCAGCATCTGTTTAGGATCTGACCTCTGGGTATGGTTATTTACGACCTCTGCCAACAACGGCTGGTATCTAGACCAGGCTTTAAGCAAACCTCATAGTTCACAGCAAGATGGGAATTTTTTTTTTCAGAGATGGCAAAATTAAAAAGTTACTTAGAATAGGATTATGATTCTTGCTTAAAGAGGGAAAAAAGACTTGGGAAGTACCTTAAATATACTGATCTGTTCACAGAAAATGCACGAGTCATTTAAATAAACGTGCTTTAAAAAGTCATCAGAGGGTACAGTTTAGATTTTAAGATTCTGCTTTCTTGGTCTTTTCTACTTCTAGGAGTAAATGAATCTTCTTTCTGGCTACGTGTGGGAGATGGTCAGTTGCATTTTTTTGTAGGCTGGGGCTCCGATACCAGACATTTATGTAAAATAGCATGGAAGAAAAAATCGTATTTTTTTTCACAGAGTTAAATCTTACCAATTCTCTGAGAAAAAAGTCTATTTGATCCAGTAAAAATCTTGAGTTATATGAAGTATATATGCATTATATGTAATTATTCTAATAAAAATCTTTCAAAGTGGTCATTTATTTAAACAGCTACTATTTATTAAATGTTGATTATAAACAAAGCATAGACTTAAGCATGTATACAAACACATGAATATACACATATGTCACTAACAAAAAGTCTACTTGTCATATCAGTTAATGCTATATAAATATGACAGCTTTCTTTTTATTATTTGTATGTGAACTATTTGTATTGCCTAGTTTTTTGGTTTTTTTTTAAAGATTTTATTTATTTTTAGAGAGAGGGGAAGGAAGGGAGAAAGAGAGGGAGAGAAACAGCAGTGTATGGTTGCCTCTCACATGGCCCTCACTGGGGACCTGGCCCGCAACCCAGGCATGTGCCCTGACTGGGAATCGAACCGGGACCCTTTGGTTCCCAGCCCGCGCTCAATCCACTGAGCTACACCAGCCAGGGCTGTATTGTCTAGTTTTGAATATTATACCAATATTTAGCAGCTTGTTCCATAGGATTTATCATTTCAAAATTTGCATGGGGTTTACACTTATCATGTATAATAAACTTTTGTGACTCTTTACAATTTTTAACCCTTTAATTAATGCAGGAATGACCCTCTAAGTAAACTCAGATCTGGTGTTAGATTCTGAAGTTCTTTAATATTGACACTCAATCTGATCAGAGATCAAAGCTGTATTTACACAAAGGAGCCTGCCGTTTAAAAACAAGTTGATAACACCATGGATAAAAAATACCAGCAGGTCCCTGGGCCATTTCCAGAACCTACTGGTATTAAAGTCAAGTAAACAATGTTCATCTCTATGTCTTCTTCTTTATTTGCCTTGTTGAAGATTTTTATTCTCATTTTCTGGGTGTATGCATTTAACTGACAGTGTTACATCTATTAGTATATCAAAGTGATGTTTACTGCACTTGGAAATTTTCTTTTTAAGTATATGTGTTACTCTTTGGAGATTAAGTGTGTCTCTCTGGGTCTTCGATAAGTTTGTGAAAGACGTATCAGTGTGGTCTGCATTGGGGGTTCACAGCCTTTCCATGAAGGACCGATTGGTAATTGTTTCGGGCGTTGCAGGCCGCGGGTCCTCTCTAGCAGAACGGCTCACCCGTGCCGTGGCCACACAGAAGCGGCCGTACACAATGCATAAATGAATAGGTACGGCTTTGTGCCAATAAAACTCATCTACGGACACTGAAATTGGAACGTCATGTAATTTCATGTGTCATAAAATATTATTTTCTTTTGACATTTTTTCCCAACTGTTTAAAAATGTGAAAGCCATTCTTAGCTCAAGAGCTGTACAAAACTAGATGGCAGACCTGATGTGGCCTGGTGGGGGTGGGGAGAGGTGTCGTTGGCCAACCCCCAGTATAGAGGGAAGCCCATTGGACTTGCAGATAAAAGGCTAAGGTTCTGGGCAAAACTCAGGGACCCGCTCACCGGGCCATCCAACTGCTGACTGCTTTACCTGGAGTCCCTATTTCCTCACATGTACGTTGAAGGCACTGGATGAGATTAGTTGTTTCAAGCCCTTTTCTGCTTCAAAACTGCGTGGTCCATCCTGCCAGAATAACAGTGAGCAATAAGCTGAGCCACACCCCCGTCTTTCCTTGTACTGTCTGGGAAGGGGAATGGTGGGAACTCCTTGGGATGATGTTTAGGGTGCCTCCTACTAGCTCTCGGAACTCAGGCAGGGCCATTTCCGATTTGAGACCACGTTATTTCTGAGAACGGGAGCCAGGCCCTGAGGACGAGACCGTTTTTGACGCTGATGCTCACATCCTCCTGGTCAGTACATTCAACAGGAACAGATGCATCCTGACCATGTGACTCCATCTATGGCAAGCGCCTACTGGCTAAGCTGTGTATGAAGTTGGTTCCATGAGTGTAGTTACGGAACAAAACCAACATAAAACTTCTTTCACGTGTAAATGATCTTTCAGCTCTAAAGATGTGGGGAGCAGGAAAACAATGTCAAGTCTATACCTTCATTTCATTTTACCAACTAGAATTTTAAAAAGCTATGTGCATATACATGCATCCCAACACATCAATAGGCATTGAAGGAAGGCCGAGAAGTTCTGGATCAGTCTTCCAGCATGTGGTTTTATTTACCTGCAGGTGAGGAAATGAAGACAGGATATTGGGAATTTTCTCCTCGAGGGCCAGAATGGTCTGGAGGAGAACCACGTCCGCAAGGCTCAGCTGATTACCAACGAGGAACCTCTGTCCGTGCTCCCTTAGGACCTGCAGGGGCAAGTGGTTTGCATCAGTTACTGTACTCTAGAGAAACTGATGAAGCTACTGAATCAGAGCAGTGCCAGAGGGTGGCCCTATGGCCTTATCTTTTCATCTCTTTATTAACATCAGTTAAGAGGAAGCTCCCTATATCAGACTGTGCGTTTACAAAACGTATAGATATGAAAGCACACTTAAGTATCTGCTTATATCAGAATGGAACACTGTAAAGGCAAAAGACATTAATTCTGGACTTGGCATCCAGTACTTTCAAAGGATATATCTATCCTGTAAATATTGAGGATACATTTACAGAAATGAACTAGCTCTGATGAATTCAGGTGATGTAAGGAGTAAGTGATAGGTCCTTGCCAAGGAGTCTAACCTTATTTGCCAGTTGTTTCTGCAAACATCAACACTCATAGTCATAAACTGGACCTGACTATTAAAAAGTAGTTCCTTTCACATCTTCTAAGCCAGAGAGAATTAAAAGCACAATCCCCATTTTGAGAGTACCATATAGGTGCAGAGTCATAAGAGCCATGGGAGAAGAGGGGAGATCCCCTTGACAGTGAACTCTCGGATGCTCATGAGTCAGAGGATGTGTGCCCACGTGTGTGTGGTGTGTATGACGAACAGGGACCCTGTCACAGCCACTGGAGCCAGAGTGGGGGAGTACAATGAATCCAGAATTTGTAGTCTGAGGGCTGAGTTCCATTCCCAGCTCTCCTCCATGGGCACATCACTCAATCTCTCTGTGATTCTGTTTCACTATGTATAAAAGAGGAGTAACCATTTTTAGTTCATGTGTTGGGAAGAGCCCTGACATCATCTGGGCCAATGAGACATAAGAACCAGCGATGGCCTTTCCCCAAGGCACCTGTTTCTCCCTCATCACACCACATGTCTGCACTATCATATTTTACATTCACAAAGTGCCTGTGGGCAAGAGAACATGAAACCAAGTGACAGAAAAACCCAGGAAATACCACCCCGTCTTAAATCTAATTGCATGAAGATGGCCAGAGGAAGTCTGCCAATTCTATATTTTAACATCGTCTTCTTTTGTTTTTTTTCTTAATTGAAACATTTAAAACAATTCCTCTCAGTTGAGGAAAAGAAGAGTTAAAAGTTCAGAAAAGCAGAGTAATAAGACAAGATAATTAACAGCAGAAAAAAAGAGCAAAGGGTAGAGAAATAAAGAGCGATGCTTCTTCTCTTCATAGCAAACTGTTAAGCAGAGTCTGATACAAATGTTTGTGGAACGAAAGAATGAACGAACGAGGGATTTTCTGCTCTCCTGTACCTTGCACAGGGTGGAATGTAAGGAACGGTAACGTGCACGTGGGGTCTGAGAGGCTCCAAGACATCCTGGCTTTGTGCGGATGGCTACTGCCAGCTCTCAGGAGTCCCGCGGGTCAGCCCAACGGGGCTCCGCCTTACACTGTCAGGAGCGACAAGGGGCACTGGCGGCAGCTCCCTGCGGTCTGCTTCTGCTTGTTCATAGGCTTCTCTGCCTCCTACCTTTTCAAACACAGGAAAGTAGCGAAGGATGGCCTTCTGGGCCATGCTAACCACTTCCTTTTGTTGATCGTCTGGCTTTAGGAAAGGGTGCATGATAATCAGTTCCAGCAGGTCCAGTGTTCCCTCCACATACATGTCAATCCTGAAAACCCAAAAGCACTTTTGTTAGTCTCCCCTTCCTAGAACTCATCGGCTTCCACAACTGGAAAAGCAATTCTGAGTGTTTTTCCCTTAGGGGTCTGATAACTTAAGTAGCAAGAAGCATTCCTCTACACCCGTCTCTTAAGAGGGAAGATACCAAGACAGCTCTATAGTTGTCATTTGGAAAATGCCTTCAGAAACATCTGTCATAAATCAGACAGCACAATAGTCCTGAGGGCCCCTCCCCCAGCCCCCGCTCCTCCACCCTCACTCCAGCCCCCAAGTGCAGTGTGGGTGGGACTCCCTGTTATAAAAAGAGTGGACGTCACCTATGGAATGCTTGGTATGTATTGGGCATGGTGGTAAACACTCTGTATCCAGTATTAGAATCCTACGACCTTCTTAGGAATGTGCTATCATAATCCCTATCACACAGGAAAGTCATCAGGACTCCAGAGCTTAACACACTGCCGAGGGTCATGCATCTAGGAGGTACAAGGACCAGGCTTTGAATTCAAAGTATAATTCAAGGCACAGTATCCTAGGCCTTGAATATCACAGCAGCTTCCTATTCCTAATATGTAATGGTAATAAATCTGCGCGAAAGGTGGAAAGTATCATCAAAGCACTTAAAACCGACACTACCACACTCCAGATACACGATCCAGTATCTGAATTCAATTCTTTTCTATCATTTTACTCAGATACTCTGTACTGACTTTGCAACGGGTCTCCACAGTCTTTCTAGGTTTTCACGCCCTGTTCACACTAATGACACAAGAAGACATAAAGCAGACGGGGCGTGTGCTGCAGAGGACTGCCGGTCGGCTAAGGCACCACCAGTAAGGGGATGCGAGACAACACTCAGGAGGGGCCGCAGTACAGGGTTCTCTCCTTGAGGTCCTTGCCGAAGAGGTTGTGCTTGTCCGCTATGTAGTGGAGAATGCTTCGGGTCTGCACCAGCTTCATCCCGTCGATTTCAACCATCGGCACTTGCTGGAACAGCAGGTGGTTACCTGAGAATGGAGGCCCAGAGTCAGAGGTGATCTCCGCACTGTCCCCCAAGCCCTAAAGAGTGCTCTAGGAAATGAAAAGGGACAGCAGGGCCATCGCCTTCGGAAACAGTGTAAAACTCCCTGGTGGCGGATAGAGAACCTCAACTGCATTCAGGGGAGCAGATTTAGCCATGAAAGAAGCATGAAAACTAGCTTTGTGCTAAACTTGCCCCTTTCATTTTCACCCCTGGAAAAGTACTGACCCACAGTGATAAGACTGTGGAAATGGAAGGAAGACATTTCTTCAGAGCTGTGCCGGCCAAGAGACTAGGTGGTAGCTGCACGTGCCTAGTTAGGCCTAAATTTAAATTAACTAAAATTTGAAAAATTTGGAATGTATCCTTAGTTACCCTAGATGCATTTCAAGTGCTCAGGAGGCCCAGGCGGCTAGTGGCTCCTACGCTGGACCGTGCAGAACAGCACACTTACATCGCTGCAGAATGTCCCACACACTGCATGCCTTAGGCAGCGGGACAACGCAGCCTAAACCACCAACTGCCACTCATGTGCACGCGTTGGTTTTTCTCTTTCACAGCCATGAAGCACTTACTGCTACGTTTGCTGTCACTGATCAAAAAGTAACCCATTACTTTCTTCAGCAAACCTGTATCAAACACCTTCAAACCCCAGGGAGAGACGCAAGTATAGGGTGCAGCTTGGCCTGTTAGGGGCTCAAGGCTGGAGGGCATGTGAGGGGCGGGCCAGGGGTGGGGGGAGATGAGTACTCAGCACATGCCTCCTGATGTTGGGCAGTGTCATGCACGACAGGTGGCATTACAGCCCTGTCCAGGTGGTCCCTCTCCAGGGAGCTCGGCCTGAGCTTGAGGACCCTGCTGGGGGTTGGGAGGGAGGCTGATTCCAGGCTGCTAGGTATTTCCTAGCAGGGGTGTCCAGCCTTTTGGTGTCTCTGGGCCACACTGGAAGAAGAGTTGTCTTGGGCCACACATTCAATGCACAAACACTAGTGAAAAATGATGAACATAAGAAAGGTTTTAAGTAAAAATTTACAATTTTATGTTGGGCTACATTCATAGCCATCCCGGGCTGCGGGCTGGACACCCCTGTATGGGGCCTGGGTGTGGAGAGGATAAGGTTGACTAGGATTTAAAGGGGCCCTTTCATTGATTTCATTTGCTTAATAGTTACTTTGGAGAGGCAGCCCAGTGCAAATGGGGACTTTTATCTGCACACTTTAGTAGGCCTGATGCCTCAGATAATATGGAGGAGGCGAAAGAGTTGAGGCAAGGAAAATGAGGAGGGAAGGGATGAAGGAGATGAAGGAAGGGGGAGGAGGAGGTTGGAGGAGGAAGGTCAGGGGGAGGAGAAAGGGATGGAGAAAGGCAGTTTATGTGGACGGAAGAAGGAAGTGCTCTCTCCCTTGAGCTAACGCCTGTAGAAGTGCTGAATAAGAAGTGATTTCCTGGCCATTTCAGCTGTTATTCCCCCTAGCTGGTCTGGTTTTAGGACACAGCTCTGAATGTTTAACGTCGGCAGCATCTTTGCCATTCCACAGGAATATCAGTTCTTTAGAAGAAAGTATTACCGACAGGCATCTCATGTCTATACTCACCATCCTGCAACTTCTGCAGCTGATCTTTTGTCTCTAAAAATTCTTCATCAAACTAGAGTTTAAAAAAAACACCCCCCCGCCAAGAAAAGGCACGTTATTACAGGTTCAGCACCGCAAGTTCCAAATTAAATTGCCACGAAATTCAAGAGAAGAGTATGCTTAGCACCCTCATCCTGGTGTCTAAAGATCACTGCCCACTAAAGAACCCAGGGCTCCCAGGGAAGGAGCTGATTCTGTCATGTCAGGAAGCAGGGATGCTCAAAGACCAGTGAGACATGTCAAAGGCCAACTTAGGGCCCTACCTGAGGATAATTCCCTAGCCAAATCTGGGACGGTTCAAGCACCAGAGTGAGTGATGTCAACTGTGGATTATAAGACATACCAACAACAACAACAAAAAATCTCTGTGTCCAGAAACAATGATACTGAAAGAGGGGAGGGGCAGGAGAAAGCTCTTCTTCTTCTTTTTTTTTTTTTTTGACAGCAGAATTAGTGTAGGTAATGCAGAATTATTGCTACTTAATAATAAAATTAGAAAACCACCAATTTTCAGCCTGCAAGAGAATAACTGATTCTAATAAGGATGATAAAGGATGCTGAGATCATTGGGTCATGGGACACAGACTAATCACACAATCTCAAAGTGTTACCCACAAGTCACTTAATTACGACAAAGGAAAAACGTATCTTTACGATGGAGAGACCTGGAGATCTCGCCATCTGTCCAACCACGTGGTCAAATTTAGCCGCCCATTGGGGGGCGCTCTGAACGTCACGTGCTCACTGCTACGACACAATGAGAGGGACACAGTAGCAGTGCAAAACCTTGCCCAAAACATTCAACCTGCACCCAGCCGTGAGGTAAGAATCAGGCACACCTAGATGTGGGAATTCTGCAACAAAATGGCCTGGACCCTTTCAGAGTCAAGGGCGTGGGGGCAGGGGGAGAAGGTGCTGTTGGAGATGAGACTTACAACCAAATGCCCAAATCTCGGTTAGACCCTGGATCAGGGCGGTGGTTTGGGAGGCAGCTGTAACTGCTACACAAATATATAAAAGTTACGTAGACATCTGGGGGACACAGGGATTGTATATTAGATATTGTAAACGTAGCGTTAATTTTCTTAGTTGTGACAATGATATTGTGGTTATTAGGACAGTTTATTCTTAGGAGGAAGGTACCTGCTGATGTCTGCAACTTACTTTCAATGGACTGAAGGAAATAAAAGCAGAGAGAAAGGGAGAAAGCAAATGTAGCAAAGTATTAACGAATTTAGTTGAAAGGTACCCATTGTACTATTACAATATTTCTGTAGGTTTCAACATTTTCAAATTAAAAAGTTGAGGGGGAAGAGAAATAGAGTAAAAACAAGTTCCTTTTCTCCTGACATTATAAAATGCTCTAACACAGCTTCATGTCAGGAAGAAGAGGCCTCTTCCTACCGAGCGCTCCCCCCACCCCGTCCACCGCCGTGGTTCCCGGTGTCTGTCGTCTCTGTGCTGCTACCCAAGTCCTCCCAGGGGCGGGGAGCTGACCAGCATAGACTTGACAGTGCCCCCTCCTCTGTCTCAGCTAGGTGACCCAGGGGGAGAACTGGGATATGGGGTGTAGACATGGCTTCTACCACTGGCCAGCGTCCCTGTGGTGTGAGGAGAGGGCCCCCAGGGCCTCTGTCTGTCTCATGCCTCAGGCCAACAATGCTTGGGCATTTGTCCAAATGCCCAGCGGGTCAGACATGGTGCAGATGGTGCTTTCTCCACACTACTGCTCTCAAAATTTTATGACCATGAGAATTTGAAGCACATGGAAAAGTGGGGAGGTGGGTGTTCGATCCTAGGTTCACCTTCAGTAGCTGAGAGACCAAAATTGTACATGTTTAAAAAGAAGTCCTTCCAAATGGTTCTGATCCTGACTTTTAACTTCTGGGACATGTAAATGTGTGTTCTCACTAAAGGAAAATCTCCCTCTCGCTCGATCTCGTCAGGCTTTGTAAAACTGCTGGTCAGTAAGAAGAAACTGGAGCCAAAGGGGAGAGGAGAGCATGGAACAGAGAGGGAAGGAAAAAATCAGGCAGAACTTGCCGGCAGCTCTAGTGCAATTACTTCCTGAGGCTGGGTTTCGGTCTCCACCACCAGTCACCTTTGCTCCCTGACTTTGGAGAACTGCCTCTTCCACGCCACAGCACTCACTTTTTCAACGCTCCTGCAGTTTTTAAAGTGAATAACCCGGAAGCCCTGAATTAGGAGCTTGAGGCCCATAAGTCTTCTCTTTTGCACGCCGCTTGATTTCCCTCTTAACAAGGGGATCTGACTGGATTTCTGGCTTGGGGGGTCTTCAGGCAGACAGAGCTCTGTGCTCCATGTTGGAAAGGCAACATCCAGCAGAGAGCTATGTCTAAGGACTCAAACCAGTGACTGGGATGGAGGATGGTGACTCCCTGAATCTGGACCCGCAGCCCTTGGGCAGGTTGTTACCTAGTTTCTCAGGTGTGTGTGCTTTCCCCGCAGGCTCAACCTGATACTGTGACACCAGGAATCACGACCTCATCCAGTGGCTGCCAGCTGGTCCCTGATTTTTTTCAGATCTACACGAGCACAGGCTCAGTTAAAAATGTCCTTTGGCAAAGAGATGGGGAGGAACCCGTGCCCACGTCCCGTATCACCTTTTGGGAATTGTTCCTGTAAACCACTGTACTCAGCCCCAGTGCGGGAGGCCAGTCAAGCTCCCTCTACCCTGCTCAGAGGGATGAGCCCAAGACCCAGGCTGGGCTAATCATTCTGCCCCACCCACCTGCCCACTGCGATTGGTCCAGAATAAGCAGGTCATGTAACCCATGTTCTTTTTTTTGTTTAACTGATTTAGGGTTGAGTGTCCATTAATGAAACCAAGAATCTTGACTCGTAGGAGAATAGGAGGGGCAGGGTAGAATGAAGATTGGGAAGAGAGAGGATGTGAGGAAGGATTATATTATGCACAGATATAAGACATCTATTGCAAAACCTACTAAATAAAACAGAATTATAAATTCAGAAGCATTCAAGGTTAGACAGATGACATAAACAAGCAGGCCAGGTTGAGATCTCAGGACCGAGACTTTTTCGCGTACGTCCTGAGACAACAGGGCGTGGGGGGACGGTGCTGAACTAGAAAGGTCCAGCTGCGTATATAGTGGCAGTCCTTCCTCAGATTCTGTGGAAACAAGGGCTCAGTATCATTAGACCTTCTAATTTCTCAAGAGAAGCCAAAAGTCAGCATTTGTATATAAAAAGGATATCAACTAATTAAAAAAAATCATAAAACGATTTTTAAAAGTGTGGGGAGTTATAATGGTATGCAATGAAACCAAAGCCCAAACCAAATGAATAAGACACAAAACCCCAAACTCAAACAACCCTCATTTGTCATCTTTGGAGGATGCCAGGGTTTCAGAACTCATTATTCTGAAAATTGATAAGGAGGCCAAATCAAGCATTTATCTTGCCTTTCCTATATGAGCTGTACTTCAAGGTAATTAAGTAGTTAACAAGTGAAAAAATACTCTTTATAAGAGAATCACAGTAAGTAAATTCAGGTTAAATGAAAGAAATAGAAAAATCACCATTTTGTAATCCCTAGCAGTGCTGATGATCAACAGCTGCTAAAACCACCATTTGAAAGGCTGACGGGGGAACCTTATAATGTGTGCACCAGGCTGATGTCTCCGGAACACACTTGTCAAGGTCTGCATGGCTGAAAGGGAGACAGTCAGACGTCAGGCACCCCTGATGGCGTATGATAAAAATATGTTCTCAGTTCCCTCTGTTGGAATCTGGCAAGGAAAAAAAAGTAAATACAGAAAGAAAATAAAGGGGCCTGGATTTGATCACAGCTCTGGATTCAACCAGCCATTTGCAGGAAATATAGATAATAAAAGAACATGGTAAAATGTGAGTAAATCAGCCAAATGCAGAATGGGGGAGATTCTACAGGGCAGTTTCTTCCACGCTAAAACAAATGAAGACGGCTAACACCCAGAGCTGGGCTGTTAATGCCATTGTCTAATAAAAGGAACCAGGGCTTCTTGGAGAAATTCCTGATTCTAGGGCCAGGCCAAGGAAAATATAAGCACAGCCTAGAGCACTTTGTTGGGTTAGAAAGTAAGAAACTGATGAAGGGGGATGGGGCAATGCGGAAAGGACACAAAGAGCGAACCTAAAAGAGTTCCAATGGCCAAAGCTGGAATAATTTGAGAAACAAAGTGAAATATTACTGCATTGTAACCCAAAGTAAAAAATAAATACACATAAGTCGATACTAATATAAATAAATGATTGAATGAATAAATAAATAAAGGGAGAGGAAACAGACATCTCCCTCACCTAAGAATTCTAAATGCAGACACTCCACCCCCCACCCCTGGAGGTGCTGGAGGTGGAGCTTAATTCCCATCCTTGGGAGCCTGGGCTGAACACGATTCAAACTAAAGAAGAGGGGAAAATGGCCACTTTACCGGAACCGTGGCAACCACCTTGACCAAGTGCCCAAGATGAACAAACAGCACCAGTGATAATCCATGTTAATATTATGTAACCCCTAATGTGACACCATGAAAAGGGCACTTCTCCTCGGTGCTATTTTTCCCTCCAACCCCAAACCTCAGTCTAATCATGAGGAAAACATCAGACAAACCCAAACTGGAGGATTCTACCAACCCTCCAGTAAAAAAAAAAGCAACCAATTCTTTTCAAAACTGTCACCGATTGAGACTAAGAAAACACACGACTAAATACAATGTTGGATCCTGGAACAGTAAAAGGACATTCGTGGAAAAACTAATTAAATTTGAATCGGCTGTGGTTCAGTCAGGCACCAAGGCTCATTCCTTAGTGGCGGCATGGTTACGCACGATGGTATCATTAGTGCTGGCAGGCGGGAATACAGGAACGCTCTGCACTGTCTTTGTAGGTGTCCTATAAATCTAAAATTATTCCCACAGATAGAGTTTATTTTTTTAAATGCAGAAGAAGCTGTTACTGATTTTAAACATTCCAAAGGAAACATGACCAGATGCAATGTGTAGGCCCGACTCAGATGCAGACCAGAATAACCGACTGTAAAAAGGCCAGTTGACGACAATCAGGCCGAGCCTTAGATGATAAACGAGGACTGTTAATTTTGTGAGGGGTAATAATGGTATTGTGGTAATGCTTTAAAATCCTCATCTTTTAGACATAAAAACTGATGAAGCGCTAGGACGTTGGATTTTGCTTTAAAACACTCCCACGCAAGTGAAAGGGAGGAGTGGAAGGAAGGGATGAGACAAAATTAGCATAAAGTTAATGTTTCTTTTTTTTAATTTATTAAATGTATTGGGGTGACACTAGTTAATAAAATTATATAGGTTTCAGGTGTACAATTCTATAATGCATCATCTGTGTCCTGTATTGTTTTCACCACCCAAAGTCAAGCATGCCTCCACCTCCACTTATCCCCCCTTTACTGTCTTCTACCTTCCCCCACCCCCTTTCCCTCTGATAATCACCATGAAAATGAACAATTCTGGAAGCTGAGTGAAAGGCATACAGAACTAATGGCAATGTCCTCTCTACCTTTGTTCCTACTGGGAAATTTCTGTAAGTAAGAAGCTAAAAGAACAGAACGAAATCACTGTGGGCTAACACATACACAGATGCAGACAAGAAATACACATTGTATAATTCAGAAAAGTCTGGGAGTACCAGGCAAATTTCAAGCTCATTTGTTTTCTCTGTATTAATAAATATTTATTGCTGATAGATCAGAAGCCAACGATTATGTAAAAGGCAAAAGCAAAAAAGAATTCCATCCACTACATACCGTTTATTGGAAAAGAAAAACGAAAGAAAACAATGTTAAGGAAAGAATCCTGACCCCCTGAAGCATGTCTGTAATATTAGTGGGAGAGGACTAGCTCCGGTCTCCTCCATTTAGGTTTTCCTCAAAAGTCCCACAGTTGCACGACAAATCTGTGAAGAAACAGCATATAAGGTACCTCGACTCCAGCGGCAGCTAAAACCCATCTTACGGTTTCCATACGGCCTCTCCCGTTCGGATAGTGGAGCTTGGGCTTCTTCTCTGCCATGATGGTCTTTCAGGCTTTCTGAAAAACACACGCAGCAGCTCCTCCTACCTTCGTGTCCTCAACCCAGTGCTGAGGGGCTAAACGAATATTCGCGATCGGGGCCCAGGAAATTGTTTTGTTCTTACTGCTCTTTCCCTCACTCAAAAACATACCACCATTTTAAAACTTTTTTTTTAAAACCACCTTGGCTTTCATATTGTTTCTATTCATGATTTCTTATTGCAGATCTTGGGAAGCTGGGGCCATTTGTTGTAAAGACATTTATTTGTGCTAGCACTGTACTTCGCAGAATCAGACCATTACATACTTTGACCTTGAAAAATCTTAGATTTCCCAAATTCGACCCGGAGGGAGTCGAATCCAGACACGGAGGGTCGCGGAGAAGGCTACACCCACCCACACGTCTGCAAGTGGGCATTCTTTCACACGCATCATCCTATTTGATGATCACACAAACTGGAACGTGGACAGGCCGAGTGTTAGTATTGCCTCCAAAATGTGCTTCCATCGTCACTCCTGCTGTAGCGGCCCCGGGGTCCCGCACGTCCCCCGCCCTCACTGGGAGATGAGCCTCGGGCCCTACGAATGCGCCCAGCCCACCCAAGACTACACTCGGCCCGCCTGCCCGATAACGGGGAGGATCCGAGCCGAGCCTCTTCCATCAACGGATTCAGACTTCGCAAAGCGGGGTAATAAAAACATGCGCACTGAGCCAAGAATGACCCCAACTTGCAGTCAAGGGGCCCACGTCTGTCCGGACGGAGGTGGAGGGCGCAAAGGACAAGAGGGAGGGAGACCGGAGAAAGACCGAAGGAGGGTGGGAGTGAAGGATGGACGGTGGGGTACGAGGGTCGGAGCCGAGAGAACAGAGAGGGGGAGAAACAAAAAGAAGGGAAACGGCGGGTGGGGGAGGCAGGAGGGACACAGACCTGGAATCCGCTAACAGCACCCGGAATCTCACAAAGGGCGCTACGAGAAGCCTGCCGCCCAGCAGGACTGGCAGTAGGCGAGGAGGCGCTACTTGTGGGCGAGGCTCCGAGAAGATTTCACCAATTGAGACAGCAATATTTAGCATGCCCCACCCATCTGCAAGGCATTCTGGATAATATAAAAACAGCCGAAATTTAAGCCAGTTTTAACGTTAATTTTAGCGTTTTTGAGAGATTGGATGACCTTTGTGGTCTTACTTAGATTTAGACTTTAATTTTAAGCTCTTACTAGAGATCTGGCACAATTTTTAAAAAAAAACCTCGACCTATCTGTAAAGACGGCACTGTGTTTCGGCTTTATATAGCCTGCACTCTGAAGTGCTTTCTCGGATGTGAGGGCGATCTGGCTGCGACATCTGTCACCCCATTGATCGCCAGGGTTGATTCGGCTGATCTGGCTGGCTAGGCGGGTGTCCCCTTCCTCCCTCACCGATCCATGTGCGTCCCTCCCGAAGCTGCGCGCTCGGTCGAAGAGGACGACCTTCCCAACTAGAGGAGAGGACCGACCTTCGGTCAAGGGTATACGAGTAGCTGCGCTCCCCTGCTAGAACCTCCAAACAAGCTCTCAAG
>PVJI01016234.1:0-38795 GCA_004026765.1 Micronycteris hirsuta
AAAATAAAATATAATAAAATATAAGAAATAGAAAGAAGAGAAAACTAGGAATACCATATGAAGGGAAGGTAGAAGGAGTTAAAAAAATATAGAAGGACAGATAGGAAGAAGGGTGGGGAAAAACAAACAAAGAAACAAAGAGAAAACAAAAGAAAGAAGAAAAGAAAAAAAAAGACTTCTGTTGGCTGGCTTCAACAGCGTCCGATCAGGGCTGCGACAGGCTGGGAAGATATCAGACTTCCCCTGCTTTCTTCCTGGGCTGCACTCTCAGCTGCCGTCCTGCCTCCAGCTGAGTTGCTAGGAGTTCGCAGCACCTCCTCTGGGCTGCCTGACCCCCACCCTGAGTCAGAGTTTGTGAGGTCTGTGTCTCCCTTCAGTGGGGTTCGATGTTGCTCCCCTGTTTTTCTCCCACAGAGGGAGTCTGCACCGCAGGTCTCTGATCACAGTGGCTGGGTTGTGTCTCAGGCCCTCTAGGAGTGAGCTCTGCGCCCCTGTATTTGTTGACCGCTTTTGTTTCTGGATTCGGGGCTTGCAAGCCGCAGGCCTGGACGCCCAGTTGGGCACCACTCCAGCTGCCCCTGACTGGCTTCGCTGGGTGCGCGCCTGGTCCCGGAGCTCCGGGCCTGGGTCTTCCGTTCAGTTCAATCTCGAATTCCTCCTGCTGGGATCACCGGCCTCTGCAGACCAGTCCCCATGTACACACCGATCTTCGGACTGCTGGGGACCAAGGCTCTCCCAACAGACGCGCACGCCTGCTTTGGCAACTCTCACACCCCAATCCAGCTCCCTCCCACGGATGCTGGAACAAACCGGGAAGCTGCCCTGACTGGATCCGCAGACCTCCCGGCTCCCCGTGAGACCCTAGGGACCCCTTCCCTCCGAAGCAGACTCCCTACCGGCTGATCTTTCAGTTTTATGTGCAATCCTGGTCGCCAATCTTCCTGGAATAAAGCTGGGCGATTGCTCCGCTCCTCAGAAAATCAGCCAGATATCCCACCAGTGGGCTGGAGGAAGCCGATCCCGCTCCCTCCTACTCCGCCGCCATCTTTCCCCTCCAACTCTCTCTATGTCCTTTTTTATGCTGATACGGCTTACAGTAAGTTCCTTGCAATTTCCCAGTAGTTTTGGTAATTCACACTGAGTTCATTGAGCTTCCTTATAACCACTGTTTTGAACTCAGTTCTGATAGATGACTTGCCTCTATTTCATTTAGCATTCTTTCTGAAGATTCCTTCTTTTATTTAGATTGAAGGCTGTTTCTTTGTCTTCCCATTGTTTGTGGGACTCTCTTTGTTTACTTTTCTTTCTTAAATTGATCTCTTTTGACTTTTTGATTTTGTGGTGTGAACTTCTAAAGTGGGAGTCCTGTGAGATTCAGTGGTGCAGTCTTCTTGATCACCTAAACTTGATGTTCTTGAGATGTCCTTTATGCCTTTTATGCTGGCTTTTTGGATGGAATTGGGTTTTGATTGTTGTTGGGTCATTCTTTTGTGGGTCCTTCCCTGTTGCTGGTTGACTGACGGTCACTTTGCCCACCACATCTGTGTGCTATTGTGCAGTCACCTCCTGAACAAAACCACAGAGCACAAGAAACAAACCCACACCCACAAATATAACTCCCTTCCACAGTCCTACTATTAATAGCAAATGAACCAGTATTAATAAGGTTGTAAAGATATTAAGACTATTATAAGAAAGGAGAGTGAGTATGAGATGACCTACTAAAAGAAAAATTATTTTGAGAGGTTAGAGAGAGTAGCACTAATAAGAGTTTGGAATCAGAGGAATGTGAAGAGAGAAAGTAAAGTTTATATCATAAATAAAAATGGGAATGTAAAAGGCAGAGTGGAGTAAGAGAATGGAAGTGTACAGTATTGGGTTTAAACAGAAATTAAATTAAAATAAAGTGAGAGAGAAAGAAAAATGAAGGGGAAAAAGGAAATTAGTAATAAGAAAATAGAAACCGAAGTAGAGAGAAATATCCACCACAGCACTATCAACAGCAAATGAGCATAAATCAGTATAGGTGGAATGGGAATAAGAGGGAAAAAAGAAAAAGTGAAAAGTTTAAGAGATGTCTAGAGGAATTGGAAGTGATTCTGAGATGATGGAGAGGGATACTAAGAGTGCTAAACAAAAACCAGACTAAGGGAAAAACTGAAATTTGAGAGAAAAGAAAAAAAAAGGAAAAGGAGAAAAGACAAAGAAAAAAAGGGCAGGATGAAAGAGATAAAGAAGAAAAACAGGCTAAGACAAGGTAAAATTAAAATTTGAGACAAATAAAAGAGTAGGAGAGAGGAATGGTAAAACTTGAAATTTGAAATACAAAATTAGTGAAGATCTAGAGATAAAATTGAAAAAAAAATGCAACAACTAGCCTATCCACAACCAATGAGCAAAGTTTCCTAATGGCGGAGAGTGAATGTGGGTATTTTAAGAGCAGGGAAATAGAATGTGAGATGACCACGGACAAGGAAATTGGTTTTGAGGGCCTGGACAAGGGAGAAATAGTAAGAGTGCAGAATGGAAACAAGTTGTAGCAAGGGAGAAAAAAAATTTAAAACAAAAACAATAAGAGGAGAGAAGGTTAAATAAACTATAGTATAAAATCTAATGACTTGATATGCACAAACATGATAGACAAGAAATGAATGTGAAAAAGCTATGCAGGAAAGAAAATATTGCAAATCATGGAGAAGACCACGGTGGATTTTGCCTCAGTAGCCTCTAGTATTTACCACTGTTTTTTCTTTCTGGATCCTCCTCTGGTGATGTCAGGTGGTGACCCCATCTAACCTTAGGCAGCCTATTTGAGACTCTCAGCGATCTACCATCTGTGGCTATCTCCTTTAGCAGTTAATCTAGACATTCTTCACTCAGCAGTCAGGCTTAAGCAACACAGGGCAAGGCAGAGTCCCTCCTGGGGTCGGGGCTATTGCTTTCCCTCAGGCTGGAAGGGAGTGGTCTGCCTGAGCAAGATGGCTGCTGCCTTATGGGGAATGACTCAGCACCAGGATCCTGGAGGCTACTTTCTCAGTTCTCTCCCCAGCACTTCCATCTCCAGTCTCTCCTCAAATATCTCTATAGTCTATTCTGCCTCTGCCTTTGCTGGAGCCCAGGGTAAATGGGTGCAAATGAAAATTTATGCACTGGCCCTCAAAACAGTTCTCTAGCCATCTGTCTCTGGTGAAGAGCAACCCTGCTGCTTTTCGCTGCTTGTTGTTATCTGTGTACTTTTTAGGCTCTGATGCTCTAATCTAGGGATTCCAGCTTAGGGTTTAGATGTTACATTTCTCAGGGGGATCAAACTGGTTGCTTAAGTATCCCTGAGGTACTTCTGCCTATGAATACTGAGTCAGCCCTCTCAAGTCTCCACCTCACTCCTTACCAGTCAGGTTATACTGAAGCTGATTCTTTGTCTGTCCAAGGTTATAAGTCTTCCCTCTGGCTATTGTTTTATTGTTTATTCTGGGTGATTTCTCCACAATTTAGTGTTAATTCCAGAATGGTCCTGGGAGGAAGTTAGTGTGGCTTCCATTCACTCCTCTGCCATCTTGTGCAGATCTGAATATTTTAAAATGTAAATTGATTAAATTCTTCAGTTAAAAGATATAAAGGTGAATGGATAAGAAAACAAGACCCATATATATGCTGTTTATAAGACATGTACCTCAGAACAAAAGATACACACCAACTGTAAATAAAAGGATGGAAAACTATTTTTCATTCAAATGGAAACAAAATAATAGTTGGGGTACTAATAGTGATATTAGACAGCAGGACTTTTTAAACAAACTCTATGATAAGAGACAAAGAAGAAAATTTCAAAATGATAAAGGGATCAATCTAATAAGAAAATATAACCATTATAGGCATTAATGCACCAAACATTGGAACATCTAAGTACATAAAGGAAATCTTGATGGAAATAAAGTGAGAGATGAAAAATACCCAGTTATAGCAGGGGATGTGAGCACCCTATTGACATCAGTGGATAAATCTGGCAGACAAAAAGTCAACAAGGAAAGAGCAGCCATAAATGACACACTACACCAGATGGATTTAATTGATATTTTCAGAGCATTTCACCCCAAAGCAGAAGAATATACATTCTTTCTGTGCACATGAGACATTTTCTAGGATAGATCACACAAAACAAGTTTCAATAAATTTAAGAAAATTACAATCATATAAAGCATTTTCTCTGACTTCAATGGTATGAAACTGAAAATCAACCACAAGAAATAACTAAAAAATACGCAAGGTCATGGGGGCTAAATAACATGTTGCTAAACAATGAATGGGTTAACATAGAGATTAAGCAAGAAATCAAAAGTTACTTTGAACAAATGAAAACACACAACCCAAAAATCTATGGAATAGAGTGAAAGCAGTCCTAAGAGGGAAATTCAAAACAATGCAAGCCTACCTTAAGAAGAAAATCTCAAATAGATGATCTAAACTTCCATCTAAAGGAATTACATAAGAAACAATAAAGTCCAGAGTGAGTAGAAGGAAGGAAAGCATAAAGATCACAGCAGAAATAAATGAAGTAGAGTCTAAAATAAACAATACAAAAGATGAATGAAACCAAGAGCTTGTTCTTTAAAAAGATAAACAAGGTTGACAAAACTTTAACCAGACTCATCAAGAAAAAAAAAAAAAGAATGGACCCAAATAAATATAATTATAAATGAAGAAGTAACAATGACACCACAAACTAACAAAAGATTGTAAGAAAATATTATAACTATATGCCACCAAACTTGACAATTGGAAGAATTGGATAAATGACTTGAAACATACAATCTTCCAAAACTGAATCAATAAGAAACAGAAAACCTGAATACACTGATTGCAACTAATGAAATCAAAGCAGTAATCTAAAAACTCCCAGCAAACATAGAACCAGAGACATGGAAATATGGAACAGACTGATAGCTGTAGAAGGGGTGGCAGAAGGGGGAGAATGGTGGAAGGAAGGGGAAGGGACTAGTCAAAAAACAAGTATGAATGACTCATGGACATGGACAAAGAAATGGGATTGATGATGGGCAAGAGAGGTGGTCTGGGTGTAGGCGGGAAAAGGGGAAAAATTGGGACAACTGTAATGGCATAATCATAAAATACACTTAAAAATATTAACAAGTGGAATCTAGCAATACATTAAAAAGATCATATACCACAATCAAGTAAGATTTATTCCTAGGATGCAAGGTTGGTATAATGTCTGCAAATCAATAAATGTGATATATCACAAAAACAAAATAGAAGATAAAATTCACATAATTATATCCACAAATGGAGAAAAGCATTTGACAAAATCCAGTACCCATTTATGATTTAAAAATAAACCTCTCAGCAAAGTGGAAGTAGAGGGAACATACCTCATTCAACATAATAAAGGCCACATACGACAAACCTACAGACAACATCATAATTAAAAACTAAAAAGTGCTTTTCTTAAGATCAGAAAAAAGGGATGTCTGCTTTCACCACTCTTATTCAACATAGTACTGGAAATCCTAACCACAACAATTAGACAAGAAGAAGAAATAAAAAGCATTAAAATTGGAAAGGAAGAAGTATGACTGTCATTCCTTTTGGATAACATGATACTGTATAGAGATAACCCTAAAGATTCCACTAAAAGACTACTATAAGTGATAAATGAATTCAGTAAAGTAGCAGCATACAAATTAATATTTGGAAACAAGTTGCATTTGTATATACCAATAAACTATTGGAAACTGAAACTAAGAAAACAATTCCATTTACAATTGCATTAAAAATAAAATACCTAGCTAAGTGAAGTAAGCCAGGCAGTGAGGGACAAATACCATATGATCTCACCTTTAACTGGAACATAATCAACAAAAGCAAAAAGCAAGCAAAACATAACCGGAGACATTAAAATTAAGAACAGTCTGACAGTGGCTGGGGTGGGGGACAATGGGGAGAAGGGTTTTCAGGAGCCACTATGGAGGACACATGGACAGATCCAAGGGGGAGGAGGGAGGTAGGGGAGGGAGGCGGGGGAGGGAGGTGGGGTTGGGGGGGAGGGGAGGGGAGAGGATGCAGATAACTGTAATTGAACAATAATAATTATTAAAAAAAGGCCAAAAAAAATAAAATAAAATACCTATAAATACTACATATCTAACCAAGGAGGTAAAAGTCCTATAACCAGAAAATTATAATAGTAAAGACAGAAGTTGCAAGACACAAATAAATGGAAATTTATCCCATGCTCTTGTGTTGGAAGACATAATATTGTTAAAATATTTCTATTACCCAAAACAATCCAGAGATTCAATTCATAACTGATCAAAATTCCAATGGCATTTTCATAGATACAAAATACTAGATATCCTAGAACATGTATGAAACCATGAAATATCCATCTTGCCAAAATAATCTTGAGAAGAAAGAACATAGTTATAGGCAGGGACAAGACAAAGATGTCTGCTTTTACCACTCCTATTCAACATTATACTAGAAGTCCTAGCCAGAACAATTAGAAAATGTAGAGAAATAAAAGGCATCCAAATTAGAAATAAAAACGTAAAACTGTCTCTATTCACTGGTGACATAATCCTATATACAGAAAATATCAAAGCTTCCAGACAAAAATATTAAAGTTATAAATTCATCGAATTTTTAGACTACAAAGGCAAGCAAAATCAGTTGTATTTCAAAACACCAACATTGAAAATAAAATTAAGAAAAAATTCCATTTATAGCAGTATCAAAAAGAATAAAATAATAATATTAATCAAGGAGTTACAAGATTTGAAGACTGAAAAGCACCAAATAGTGCTAAAAACTAAGTAAGACTGAAATAAATGGAAAGGCATCCCAGGTTCATGGATTGGAAGGCAATATTTTTAGGATGGCAATATTTCTTGAGGTGATCCACAGATTCAGTTCATTACCTATCAAATTCAAAGACCTATTAAAAATGGAACTGCCTTTTGACCCAGCAATTCCACTGCTAGGATTATACCCTAAGAATCCTGAAACACCAATTCAAAAGAACCTATGCACCCCAATGTTCAAAGCAGCACAATTTACAACAGCCAAGTGCTGGAAGCAACCTAAGTGCCCATCAGTAAATGAATGGATCAAAAAACTATGGTACATTTACACAATGGAATACTATACAGCAGAAAGAAATAAGGAGCTCCTATCTTTTGTGACAGCATGGATGGCACTGGGGAGCATTATATTAAGTGAAATAAGCCCAGCAGTGAAAGACAAATACCATATGATCTCACCTATAAGTGAAACCTAATCAACAAAACTAACAAGCAATCAAAGAGAACCAGAGACATTGAAATTAAGAACAAACTGACAGTAACTAGAGGGGAGGTGGAAGGGGATAATGGGGGGAGGGGGAGGGTTTTCAGGAACATGTATAAAGGACACATGGACAAAACCAAAGTGGGGTGGAATCAAGGGTGGGAAGTGGGGATGGTTGGAGTGGGGCAGACTAGTAGGGGGGAAATGGAGACAACTGTACTTGAACAACAATAAAAAAATTATAGAAAAAGAAAGAAAGTTAATCCTAAAATTCATGTAAAATGAAGGGTCCTAAATAGCAAAAGCACTGTTGAAAAGAACAAAGTTTGAGAACTCAAACTTTTCCATTTCAAACCTTACTATGTACAAAGCTACAGTAAATAAAAACTGTGGTATTGACATATGAATTGAGATATACAGCAATAGAACATAATTAAGACAACAGAAATAAACCTATGCACATGGTCAACTGATTTTAAACCAGTGTTCTAATTCAATGTAGAGGGAAAAGAAGAGGCTCTTCAACAAATGATTTGGGACAACTCAATTTCCACAGGCAAAAGATCAATTGTTCCTCTCAGCATATGCAAAAATTAACTCAAAATTGATCAATGACCAGATTTTTGCTACTTAATGGGCCCACAGAGACTTACAACATACACAAACTCACCCATTCTGGGTTTCACAACTAGGGCAGTAGCTGAAGAGCACCAGTCACATACTGGAAAAAGTGACTGGAAACGGAGTGAGTGCCAGGGAAACCTCTAGAAGAAGTGACACTGTCCCTTTCTGAGCCTTCCTCACCACATGGAGCCACAAAGTGGTGAAGCAGGTTGCCCCACCCTGGCAATTACCTAAGACTTCACCACACACAATTTACCAGTGCTTTTTCTACAATAGGCCACACTTCTAAGACAAGGAGTCAAAGCAGCTGTACCTAATACACAGAAACAAACACAAGGAGGCTGCCAAATTGAGGAGACAAAGAAATATAGCCCAAATGAAAGAACAGAACAAAACCCCAGAAGAAGAACTAAACAGAATGGAGATAGTCAGCCTATCAGATTCAGAGTTCAAAGCACTGGTGATCAGTATGCACAAAGAACATCATTGAATATGGCAAAAAAAAAATCATTGAATAAGAGAATAAATAAAGGCTACACTAAGTGAAATAAAGAAAAATCTACAGGGAACCAACTGTGAAGAGAATGAAGCCAAAAATCAAACGAATGATTTGGAACACAAGGAAGGAAAAAGCACTTGATCGGAAGAGCAGGAAGAAAAAATTAAAAAAACAGGGTAGGCTTAGGAACCTCTGGGACAATTTTAAACACACCAATATCTGAATCATAGGGGTTCCAGAAGGAGAAAAGAAAGAGCATGGAATTGAAAACTTATTTGAAAAATAATGAAAGAAAACTTCTCGCATTTGGCGAAGGAAATAGACATACAAGTCCAGGAAGCACAGAGTCCCAAACAAGTTGGGCTGAAAGAGGAACACACCAAGACATATCAGAATTAAAATGCCAAAGGTAAAGATAAAGAGAAAATCTTAAAAGCAGCAAGAGAAAAATAGAGAGTTACCTATAAAGGAGTTCCCATAAGACTGTTAGCTGATTTTTCAAAAGAAACTTTGCAGGCTAGAAAGGACTGGCAAGAAGTATTCAAAGTCATGAAAGCCAAGGACCTACATCCAAGATTACTCTCTCCAGCAAAGCTATCATTTAGAATGGAAAGGCAGATAAAGTACTTCCCAGCCAAGGTAAAGCTAAAAGAGTTCATCATCACCAAGCCATTATTACATGAAATGTTAAAGGGGCTTATTTAAGAAAAAGAAGTAAATCAAAATCATGAACATTAAAAAGGCAATAAATTCACAACTATCAAAAACTGAATCTAAATAAAATAAACTAAACAACCAACCAGAACATGAACATAACCATAGATATGGAGATCATTTGGAGAGTTATCATCTGGGAGAGGGAAGGAAGAGGAAGGAGTAAATGGTGTAGGGATCAAGAAGTGTAATTGATAGGACAACATAGACAGGAGCGTGTTAAGAATCGTATAGGTAATGGAATAGCCAAAGAACTTACACACACAACCCATGGACATGAACTGGGGGGTATTGCTGCAGGGAAGAGGGGTACCAGGTAGAGGGGAGCAAAAGGGGGAAATTGGGGCAATTATAATAGCATAATCAATAAAATATACTAAAAATGAGTTAAAACCACAAAGTTCTTAGAAGAAAATGTAATCATGAATATTACTTTAGAACTGACAGTGGACTCTCAGATATGATACTAAAAGCATAAGCAACATCATAAGAAATAAATTGGGTTTCTTCATAAAATCAAAAATGTCCATGCATAAAAGGACATTATCAAGAAATTGAAAAGATAACATGCAGAATGAAAGAAAATATTTGTAAATCATATATCTGACAAAGGTTTATCATCCAAAATATATAAAAAACCTCTACCACTCAGTAACAAAAAGACAAACAATCCAATTTAAAATGGGTGAAGGAGCTGAATAGATATTTTCCAAAGAAGATACACAAATATCCAGCAAGCACACAAAAAAGATACTTAACACCTTTAGTAATTAGGGGAAGGCAAGTCAAAATCATAATAAGGTACACTTCATACCTACTAACTGACTATAAAAAAAAGGAAAGCAAGTGCTGACAAGGATGTGCATCCTTATACATTGCTGGTGGGTATGTAAAATGGTACAGTCACTGTGAAGAATAGTTGGGAAGTTCCTCAAAAAGCTAAACTAATAATTAGCATGTGTGATCCACCAATTACACTTCTACCCAAAACAATTAAAAACAGAGATTTAAACAGATACAATACAATATGTTCACAGCAGCATTATTTGCAATACCTAGAAGGTAAAACAACCCAAATATTTATCAGCAGATGAATGAATAACAAATTGTGGAATATAGCCCGGCTGGTGTAGCTCAGTGGATTGAGCACGGGCTGGGAACCAGAGGGTCCCGATTCGATTCCCAGTCAGGGCACATGCCTGGGTTGCAGGCCAGGTCCCCAGTGAGGGCCAAGTGAGAGGCAACCATACATTGCTCTTTCTTCCTCTCTTCTCCTCTCTCTAAAAATAAATAAATAAAAAATTTTTTAAAAAATGTGGAATATACATACAATGAAGTGAGATTTAACATAAATATGTAATTCTGACATATATGACAACACAGACAATTCTTTACTTATTCTAAATAAATTGTCCAGACACAAAAGAACAAATATTGTATGATTCCACTTATATGAACTATAATAGATATACTCATTAAAAACCAAAAACCAAGTAAGACATTAACCAGAGCTGGATGGAGGTAGAAAGGGAAGATATATGGGTAGTGAGTTTCTTTTTGAGGTGCTGAAAAGTTGTGGAAATAGATGCAGTGATGGTTGAACAACATTGTGAATGTAATTAATGCCACTGAATTGTATACATAAAGATTATTACAATGGCAAATTTTACATTATATACAGTTTACCACAATATAAATATGGTCCTCTGATAAAATTCAGCTCAACTGCTGATTAATAATTCACAATAGGATAGGATAAGATGGTGGCAAGATAGGTGAGAGCTGAGTTCACTTCCCCCTGCCAACAGGTGAAACACCTAGCTGATCTTCTGAGAAACAGAGTGAACAGCCAACAGCACCCCAGCATATATGAAGATTGGAGACCAAAATTGTACAGGACATGGAAAAATCAGATAGTAAGGAGAGAGTTTCAGGACAATAAGGTCCCTGGGTGCAGCACGGGGACCAGGGCAGCAGCAGCCCCAGGCCTGGTGCCAGCGGGTCTGCTTCAGGGTTCTTGGGAAAGAGCCAGGTTAATGGCTCCCTCCCCTGCCAAACAAGGTTTGAGCAGCACTGGGAGAGACCTGGTAGCTTGAAGTCACAGGGAGGGGAATAAGGACGAAGTGGCAAACACATGGGGGCTGTGAGCACCCACGGAGACTGTGTGTGCCTGCTGGGGAGAGTTGAGAGTCGGGTTGTGATGGGCCCTGACTCGGATAGTCCCTGGTCTGGTTGGAAAATTGGGCTGAGTGAGAGGCCAGGCCCTTGCATGGAGTGGCAGGCTTGAACAGAAGGAATTTTTCAACAAGAAAAAGTGAAAAAAGAGACACTTGGTGGCTGTTTGGGGAACTATCCTCCAGCAGCCAACCCGGCCTTTTCCCCACCCAGCTTCGCCGTGCCCCCACGGTGGGGCAGAAGGCCCTGTGCTCACACCCGAAGACCTGGGGACAGTGTGCACCAAGGAAGACCCTGTGCACATGCTCGCAGCCCCGGGGATGGTGCACATCTGCTGTGCGGCTGGTGGCTTTTCATCCTGCCACACACGCAGGCCTGGGACTAAGTGTGCCTGACCTCTAAATCCCCAAAGAAACAGCAGAGGAGGCACGTACCAGCATCCACAGCGGCAGCCACAGTAGAACCCCTGCCATCCAAGCAGGAAGTCAGCAATCCCAAGAAAGACTTAACACAGTGCCAGGGCTGAACTAGCCTGAAGGGGCACTGAGAGTCCCTAGCATCTAGGACAACAAAGAGCAAGAAGAGAGTCTGTGAATTGCCCCTAATTGGTGCATCTCAAGGACAGTGCAACTGGTGGACTGAAGGCCTAGGCTGGGCACAGAAGGGCAGCGAACTGAGTAACTGGGCCAGAAGCTGGTCAAATGCCACTCACGAAAGAGAGAAAAGCAAAACCAGTTCCCCCTCAGCCTGCTGCAGCCAGGAAGACCAGCGGAACTGGCTTGGCCAGTTTGAAGACATCAGGAGGCTATTTTCTTTTTAAACAATTTTTTTTCTTTTAACTCCTTCTTTTCTTATTCCTTCTTCCTTTCTCTCCCTTTTTATCTCTTCTTCCTCCTCCTCCTTCTTTTTTTTTTCAAATTCCTACAAGTGAGACAATAAAACCTGGAACTGTGTAAAGACCAGAGTTGGACCCAAAGAGGGGTCACCCCAACACCTGAGACAGTGAGACAAACTTCACTTTGCTACTCCAGAGAACTTGCAAGTTATTGTATATTTGTATTATTTTTTCATCATTCTTACATCTTTCATTTTACTAGTATTTTTGTATATATCTTCTTTCTGTTTAGTCTTCTTCACTTGACTGGTTACATTGCATTGTTTAACTGGTTTCCCTTATTCTCTCATTCATAGTGTATTTTAACTTACTGTCTTTCACTTCACATGTGTTCCATTAGCACACCACTCTAGGTCCTATACTTCCTATTCTTGTTATCCAGATCACATAGAGTCTGTCATATGATTGTTGCTCCATTATTATTGTAAATAATTGCTGTTCCATATGAATGTAAATACTACATAGCATCCCACCCCAGGTCTTAGCCCACTCCACTGTTTCCTGAACTTTACTACTGTTGTGGTTAACTCTATTGTCTCACATACTACACCTATTTTCTGTCCTTTACTCTCACTTTGCTTCATAATCTGACCTCCCACAAGCTCACTGCTTTCTAGATCCAACCCACAATCCTTCCCTCCTCTAACAAGAGTCTTATCTACTTCTCACCCTTTCTTAAAATTGGCTAGTTGGGTGAAATACCCTAGTTAACCCTATACATATCCAAAGAATCTCCTATCTCTTCTCTAAGGGTTGGTACTTTAAATATCAGAGAATACATTCCTGCTATCTTAAACCATTTTGCCTTCCCCCTCCAAATGATCACAAAAAAGAGTAGGTGGAAGCAATGAATACCAGGATACCTGAAGAGGAAACCCACCAACAGATAACAACAGAATAAGGTGAAGGAGGGAGTGGAAGCCACACTAATTCAACACAGGACCTATCTGAAAATACAAATAAATGGTGGAGAAATTTCTCAGAACAAACAACTGAACAAGAGCAAGACAGAATCCTCAAAACCTTATACACACAGAAGAACCAGCTTCAACACAACCTGTCCACACCTGCACAACAGAATACAAGACATGGTAGATGGAGTGATCCTCAGTTAACCAGTTGGAGGGAAGGACCCACCAAGGAAAGACCCAACAACAATCAAAACCCAAAGACATACAGAGAGCCAACATAAATGACAGCCCAAGACCAGAGAGCTCAAGAGATCAAGGCTGCACCACTGAATCTCACAGGTCTCCTACCATAGAAGTTCACACCATAAACCCAAGGAGTCAGAACAGATCAAATTAAGAAACAGTGGCTAACAAGAAGAGTATCACAAATAATGGGAAGACAAATGAAAGGAAAACAAGGAAGCCTCAGAAAGAATGCTAAATGAAAGAGAGGCAAGTCAACTATCAGATACTGAGTTCAAAGAAATGGTTATCAGGAAGCTCAGTGAGCTCACAGAGAATTACCAAAAACTACAGGGAAATTACAATGAACTCACTGCAAACTATGTCAACATTAAAAAGGACATAGAAACAATCAACAAGGGCCAAGAGGAAATGAAGAATACAATTTCTGAACTGAAGAACACCATAGGAGGAATCAAAAGCAGGCTCAATGAAACTGAGGATCAAATCAGTGAGCTGGAGGACAAGGTATAAAAAAAAAACCCAGAATTAGAAAGAATAAGGAAAAGAGGCTCAGAAAGAATGAAGAAGGGTTAAGGGAAATTCAGGACAATGTGAAACTTAATAATATCTTTATAATATGGACACCAGCAGGAGAAGAAGAAGAGCAAGGGATAGAAAACCTGTTTGAAAAAGTAATGATGGAAAACTTCCCTAATTTGATGAGGGAAAAGTCACACAAATCCAGGAAACACAGAAAGTGCCAATCAAGAGGAACCCAAAGAGGCCCACTTCAAGACACATCATAATTAGAATGGCAAAATTCCAAGACAAAGAGAGAACCTTAAACGCAGCAAGGGAGAAACAGGAAGTAACATACAGGGAGCCCTGATAATGTTAGCATCTGACTTCTCAATGGAAACGCTCCAAGCCAGAAGAGAATGGCAAGAAATATTCCAAGTAATGAGAACCATAAGCTGCAACCAGGGCAACTTTACCCAGCAATGCTCTCAATCAAGATAGAAGGCCAAATAAGGAGCTTGCCAGACAAAAGAAGTCTAAAAGAATATACTTCCACCAAACGAGCTCTGCAAGAGACACTAAAGGGACTGCTTTTAAGGAAAGGAAAAGAGAGAGAGAGAGAGGAACACAAGTACAAAAAAAATGGAAATAAATACCTATCAATAATAACCTTAAATGTAAATGGATTAAATGCTCCAATCAAAAGACATAGAATAGCTGAATGGATAAGAAAGCATGACCCACACATATGCTGCCTACAAGAGACCCACCTCAGGACAAAAGACCTACACAGACTGAAAGTGAAGGGCTGGAAACAAATTTTCCAAGCAAATAGACAGGAAAAAAAAAAAACAGGTTAGCAATACTCATATCAGACAAAATAGACATCAAAAAAAAGGGTCATAAAGAGAGACCCAGAAGGACACTACATAATACTCAAGGGAAGAATCCATAAAGAAGACATAAACATATTAAATATATATGCACCCAACATAGGAGCACCTAAATACATAAAGAAAATCTTGGAGAACTTCAAGAAAGATATTGACAGCAACATAATCATAGTAGGAGATTTTAACACCCTACTGTCAAAAATGGACATATCTTCCAAACAAAATATCAACAAAGATATTGTGGCACTGAACAATGCCCTAGATGAAATGGACTTAACTGATATATATAGAGCCTTTCATTCTAAAGAAGCAAAATACACATTTCTTTTCAAAGGCACATAGAACATTTTCAAAGGTAGACCACATGATAGAACACAATACAAGTCTCAACAAATTCAAGAAAATTGAAATCTTATCAAGCATTTTCTCTGACCATAAAGGACTGGAACTAGCAACCAACCTCAAGAAAAAAAAACCCCAGACACTCAAACTCATGGAGATTGAATAGCATGCTATTAAACAATGAATGGGTCAAGAATGAGATTAGGGAAGAAATAAAAAATTTCCTGGAAACAAACAAAAATGAACTGATGACAATCCAAAACTTATAGAACACAGTGAAGGCAGTCTTTAGAGGGAAGTTCATAGTAATACAGGCATACCTAAAAAAGATAGAAACATTTTAAATAAACAACCTAACTCTACACCTACGAGAACTGAAGGAACAACAACAAACAAAGCCCAGAGCAAGTAGAAGGAAGGAAATAACAAATATCAGAGCAGAATTAAACGACATAGAGAATAAAAGCACAATTTTAAGGATCAATGAATCCAGGAACTCGTTCTTTGAAAAGATGAACAAAATCGAGAAGCCTTTAAGCAGGCTCATCAAGAGTAAAAGAGAGAGGGACAAAATAAACACAATCAGAAATGAAAGAGGAGAGATTACAACTGATACCATAGAAATACAAAGGATTGTAAGAAATTACTACAAAGAAGTCTACACCAAGAAATTTGAAAACCTAGGTGAAATGGACAAATTTCTAGAAAAATATAATCTTCCAAACTCAATGAAGAAGAAGAAGAAAGCCTGAACAGACCAATAACAGCTGATGAAATAGTTATCAAAAAGCTTCTGTCTCATGAAAGCTCTGGATCAGATGGTTTCACAGGACAATTCTACAAAGCATTTAAGGGAGAGCTTACCCCCATCCTCCACAGATCATTCCAAAAAATCCAAGAAGATGGAAGACTCTCAAACTCTTTTTATGAAGCCAGCATCATCCTAATCCCAAAACCAGTTAAAGACATAAAAGGGAAAGAAAATTTCAGGCCAATATCGCTGATGAACATAGATGCTAAAATCCTCAACAAAATATTGGCAAACTGCATCCAGCAATACATTGAAAAGATCATACACCGTGATCAAGTCAGATTCATCCCAGGATGCAAGGATGTTACAACATTCACAAATCAATAAACGTAATACACCACATAAACAAAATGAAACACAAAAATCACATGATAATATCAACCGATGCAGAAAAAGCATTTGATAAGGTACAACACCCATTCATGATAAAAACACTGAGGTAAGTGGGAATAGAGGGAGCATTCCTCAGCTTAATAAAGGCCATATATGAGAGACATACAGCCAACATCATATTCAGTGGACAAAAACTTAAAGGTTTCCCACTAAGATCAGGAACAAGACAAGGATGCCCATTTTCACCACTCCTATTCATCATTTTAGTGGAAGTTCTAGCCACAGCAATCAGACAAGAAAAAGGAAAAAAAAAGGCATTCAAATTGGAAAGGAGGAAGTTATACTGTCATTGTTTGCAGATGACATGATAGTGTACATAGAAAATCCTATACACTCCACCAGAAAACTACCCCATCTAATAAATGAATTTTTCAAAACAGCGGGATACAAAGTTAATACTCAGAAATCAAAGGCATTTTTGTACACCAACAATGAATATCAGAAACAGAAATCAGGAAAAAAAATTCCATTTGATATAGTAACAAGAAAAATAAAGTACCTAGGTATGAACCTAGCCAGGGAGGTAAAAAACCTGTATTCAGTAAATAATACTACACCAAGGAAAGAAATTAAGGAAGACACAAACAAATGGAAGCATGTACCATAATCATGGATTGGAAGAATTAACATCATCACAATGACCATACTACCCAAAGCAATCTATAGATTCAATGCAACCCCTATCAAAGTACCAATGACATATTTCACAGATATAGAACAAACATTTCAGGAATTTATATGGAACCACAAATGACCCTGAATAGCTTCAAAGCAGGAGGGATCACAATACCTGATATCAACTGTATTACAAGGCCACTGTAATCAGAACAGCCTGGTACTGGCATAAAAACAGACACATAGACCAATGGAACAGAATAGAGAGCCCAGAAATAAACCCAAGTCTCTATGGTCAATTAATATTTGACAAAGGGGCCAGCAGCATAAAATGGAGTTAAAATAGCCTCTTCAACAAATGGTGTTGGGAAATCTGGACAGCTACATGCAAAAAAATGAAACTCGAGCACCAAGTTACACCATACAAAAACATAAATTCAAGGTGGATAAAAGATTTAAATGTAAGTGATGACACCACAAAAGTCCTAGAAGAAAAAACAGGCAGGAAACTCTCAGATATTCCTCACAGCAATATTTTCACCTATATGTGCCCTAGAGCAAGGGACATAAATGAAAGAATAAACAAATGGGACATCATCAAATTAAAAGGCTTCTGCACAGCCACAGAAAACATCATTAAAATGAAAAGAGAACCAACTATATGGGAAAACATATTTGCTAATGATACCTCAGACAAAGGTTGGATCTCCAAAATATATGAAGAACTCACACAACTCCACTCCAGGAAGACAAACAATCCAATTAAAAATGGGAAAAAGACCTGAACAAACACTTCTCCAAGAAGGGCATACAGAGGGTCCAGGGACATACGAAAAGATGCTCAGCATCACTAACCATCAGAGAGTTGCAAATTGAGGCCACAGTGAGATACGACTTTACATTAGTGAAAATGGCCATCATAAACAAATCAACGAACAACATGTCTTGGAGAGGATGTGGAGAAAAGGGAACCTTAGTGCACTTTTGGTGCAGATGCAGACTGCTGCAGCCACTGTGGAAAACAGTATGGAATTTCCTCAGAAAACTAACCATGGAACTGCCTTTTGATCCAGCAATTTCACTGCTGGCATTATACCCTAAGAGCCCTGAAACACCAACCTGAAAGAACCTATGCATAGCAATGTTCACAGCAGCACAATTTACAATAGCCAAGTGCTGGAAGCGACCTAAGTGCCCATCAATACATGAATGGATCAAAAAACTATGCTAAATTTACACCATGGACTAATATGCAGCAGAAAGAAAGAAGGAGCTTGTACCCTTTGCAACAGGATGGATGGAACTGGAGAGCATTATGCTGAGTGTAATAAGCCAGGTGGTGAAAGACAAATACCATAGGATGTCATGTATAAGTGGAACCTAATCAACAAAACAAACAAGCAAGGTAAATATAACCAGAGACATTGAAATTAAAAACAAACTGACAGTAACCAGAAGGGAGGTGGGAGAGGGTAATGGAGGGAAAAAATGGTGAAGGGTTTTCGGGAAATACTATAAAGGACTCATGGACAAAACCAAGAGTGTGTGGAATCAGGGGAGGGAGGCAGGGATGGCTTGGGTGGTAGGGAGTGGTGGGGCGTAAATGCAGACAACTGTACTCAAACAACAATAAAACAATCAATAAAAAAGAACTAAGAAGATAAAAATAAATAAATTAATAAAACTTCCACAATGCTTGTTGGTCCCACTTTCTCCGGCTGTTTACCAGTTATAGGCTGCCATACCCGCCAAGGGCCCGTGTGCATTGGTTGAACTCCAAAGTACCTTGGAATCAGAGAATATGGGGAAAGATTATTTTAATAAGAGCAATAATATATTTGCCTTCTGCTTTAATAATATATTTACACCCTCTGCTTTAACCTCAGTTCATGGGAAGATCAACATATTGCTCATTTAAAAGATGAGCATTGTCTTTGTATCAGATATTTCAGCAAGCATCCTGTCTTGATCCCGCAGGTAGGTGACTGATAAGGCAAAATTGTAACTTTGGGGTTCTTGCTGAAATTATCACTCCAGAAAAATGAGAATCTGGCTCACCTGCTGCAGGGAGGAATAACAGATCTCATTTTGTCAAGCATAACATATCTGGCCGTGGGAAATGAATGGAGGGGAAATGTCAAGAGAGATGACAAATTTCTTTCTTACAGCAGATATTCGACAGAAAATCCAAAACAGTCTTTGTTGCTGTCCAGGAAGTAGAGCTAACAATGTCAATTTACTAACTTAGCTGGGGACCTTACTGACATCCTTCCCACAGGGAATACTGTGGAATTCTTACGATCAGGACCAGGTGTAGGCCATAGCTAATTGAGAGACTTATATTAATGAGACTCCAAAACCAGAGGTAGACAGAGGAGAGATAAATCGTTGTCTATGGATGGCCCTGATGACCCTCTCTCCTCCCCATTTTGGAGATTTGGCAAGGCAGGCTCACCAGGACTGTTCAATGGAAAAACACCTCTCACTGACACCAGCTATGTTAGTGTACAAAGTGCCTCCTCCTCCAGGTGCTCCATTTTTCTAACAAGGCATTGCCCCAACCAGGAATCTCTGTTAACATGGTTGACAAGGTGTTCTCTATCCCCTCCCAATGCCCCTGTAATTTTGTGAACTGTTATATGAGGAAAAAGTCCTTCTGAATTGTCCTGGTGAATTCAGCTATGCTCAGTCTAAGCACATCTTTCTATGGAATAATGATAGCTCAGGGGATATTGTACCCACTACTATGACTTAGTTTGTAAGACTTCCTCTATAAAATCTATATTATGCCTACAATTTGGGTCACTAGTAATATGTTCTTTGTACAACAGTTAACTGAGAAAATTATAAAATCTCCTTTAGAATTTTTAATAAGGTAAATTTCCATTTGTAGGAAGTTTATTCTGGTAAAAATTAGAAAGAGACAAAATATTTTAATAGTTTTTTATTTCATAATTTTAATAGCTTTTATTTCATAATTCCTTTTCATGATAGATAATACCTTCCTTGAACACCCAATCTACATTCTCCTTTTCTGTGATTTGCTATTAGAAAAGGAGTTTTATTGTCTTCATTGAATACTTTCTAAAATTATCTTGTTCATATATTTTTACTTGTTTATTTCCCACCTTTCCCACTATAATATAAACACCACAAGAAAAGATATTTCATTTGTTATTTATAGGTAAAACTCAATGCTCAGGAGTGTAACTGGGATATGAATGTGACAAAAACATTTGTTGAATGAAAGATTTTAGTGAATATATGAATGAGTAAATTTAATAGCTAATCATCTTATTTATGGAGAAAAAATGGACACATATTAATGCACTTCCTTTTTTGTACAGATTGTTTGCTTTACAACAAACTTAATTAGTATTGGAAAGAAAGCCTTAAAAGGAAAATTTATAAAGAAGAAGGCTGGATGTGTAACTCTTAAAAATAATCAAGATAGTTTTCATTTTCAGTTCTAAAAGGTGTAAATTTCAATATTGTTAATCATTTAAGAAAAGCTAATGATGCATATGTGTAACACTAAATTACTAATATCAATTGTGTTTGATTAAATATTTGCCACTAACTCATTTCCTAAGCCAAAATAAATCACTAATTTTGTGAAGTGCAGAAAAATGTACTTTATTGTAAACGGCACCATGTGTCTGCTCAGGTGGGATCTCCTTGCTTCACTTTCATCCACTCTCTGAAGGTTCAGGAAACTTTTCCAATGTATTTCAGAAGTTCACTTGGATCTAAGAAGTAACCCAAGATGAAATTCGATGAAAAATATTGTGCCATATGCTTAATAGTTTGAATTTTTATTGTATTTAGCAATATTCATGCTAATGTTGTTAAGGGCAATTATATACAACGTATCAAGTCAAGCTGAAACAACCTATTTCATGTCATATCCTCTATTATTCTCCTCACTCTAAACTCCAAAAGAAAAATTGCTGGCCTTTTTCCCTGGCACACTGTGTAGATTCTAAACACCATCTTTGCTTCAACTGTTTGATCCACCTGTAACACCTCTTATTCATATTCCCCTGTTAAAATCCAACTAAACTGTCTTTCTTAAATGCTATGCTATTCTCAATTCAGCTAACAACTTCTCCATTTTTGATGCAGCTTCTTGGCAACTTTGTAGAGAATGCATCTTCTGCATTATACTATACTTATTTTTTTTTGCATGTCTTGTCTTCCTTACTAGAATGTTAAAGTATTGAGGGCAAGAACCATATAGTTGTCATCTTTATACTCCCCATATTATCTATCACACTGCCTTGCAAAGAATGGACACTCAGTTCATATTTCCCCATTTAAACTCAATTGAGTTGAAATAAATTTAAATAATCTTCTTCCTGAGGTCAGGGAATATTACATCCATAAACATTTCTAGGAAAAAAAGCCATTTAAAGAGGAATTATTTTATATCCATTCTACAATCCTTTTCTACTCCTGATGCCCTGTATTCCCCACTGTTCTTGGTCTGCTGTTCCTCATACAACCTACTTCCACTGGTGCACTTCCCATTATCACTCTTAACTGTGACTTCTCAGCCAAGCAGAATGGGGACCAGCAGAAGCAGTAACTCACACTAACACTATCAGAATCACTTTACAAGATTTTTCAAAAGCTCATGCAAAGTAACCGAGATGGCCTTACTATGTCTTTGTAGAGACTAAAGATTCCCTTTAAAAATAATTTTAAGTATTTCTACTTTCTAAGGTTCATCAAATATATAGAGTCTATCAAATTCGTTACCAGCAACTGAGTGTTCAATATTAAAACAACTTATGTGAAGATTTATTAGTTCATGTTCTTCAAGATAATTAAGTTATTAGTATTCTTAGCATTTTCAAAGCCTGTACATCCCTATGTTTCACAGAAAAAATATAGTAGTATAACATGCTCTACCATAATCTTAACATGCATATATGTGTATTGGGCTTCATTAATTTCTATTTTGACCCAATTCATAAGTTAGTTAAGAGTCCTATTAACATTGAAGAGAACATCAAATATTCACAATACTGACAATACAAATTTATAATGTAAAGAAATTAATGACAAGAAATCTACATATAAGTTTTCAAAGCAACAAATAATTAAGCCAAAAACTAATTTTCTCTGTAGATATTAAAAATATACTTTTAAAAATATAATATTTACAAGATATTAAAAACTGACCTTTTAAAAACTGCTTGCCATTAATCATTGCATTTATTACCTAATTCTTACTAACTCATCTGAGTCTATAATCCAGAAATATTAAAAATAGTAATAAAGCAGAGAAATGCACACTTCTAGATAATTCTTTCCTCTTTTCTGTGTGGCAATCAAAGCCAAAATTTTACATATTAAGCTGTACATAGTTAATGAATAAATGCCTCATGTACATTGAATTTGAATTCTCAACAATTCAAGACAATAAATAAAAAGGGAACATTGACACTGATATGTTTAGTTGGATTTTAACAGGGGAATATGTTATTCTCATTGGATAGTAACTTAACTCTTACTGACAGAATTTGCTGATTCAGAATAGGTCTGTGAATCAATCATAAAATGTTAATCAATCAGATTCACTATAGCGAAAACTATTGGATTGACTGTGGGAGTGGGGAGTGGGCTGGGTGGAGGAGGGAAAAGGGAGAAAGATGGGGACAACGGTAATATAATAATAATAATTGTTTTAAAAAGAATAAAATGGATTCTCTAAAAAAGGATTTAGGTGGATGAATCAGTTAGTCCAATTATGAGCATTAAAATTTTTTGTATATTAGCAAATGATACCTTGGACAAGAATTTAATCCCCAAAATATATAAAGAACACACACAACTCCACTCCAGGAAGACAAACAACCCAATTAAAAAGTGGGCAAAGGACTTGAACAGACAATTCTCCAAGGAGGACATACAGAGGGCCCAGAGACATATGAAAAGATGCTCAGCATCACTAGGCATCAGAGAGATGCACATTAAAACCACAATGAGATACCACTTCACACTGGTGAGAATGGCCATCATAGATCAACAAACAACAGTGCTGGCGAGGTTGTGGAGAAAAGGGAACCCTAGTACACTGTTGGTGGGAATGTAGACTGTTCCAGCCACTGTGGAAAACAGTATGGAATTTCCTCAGAAAAATAAACATGGAACTGCCTTTTGACCCAGCAATACCACTCTTGGGATTATGCCCTAAGAGCCCTGAAACACCAATTCAAAAGAACCTAAGCACACCAATGTTCACAGCAGCACAATTTACAACAGCCAAGTGCTGGAAACAACCTAAGTGCCCATCGGTAAATGAATGGATCAAAAAACTATGGTACATTTACATGGTGGAATACTATGCAGCAGAAAGAAAGAAAGAAGGAGCTCCTACTCTTTGTGACAACTGGATGGAACTGGAGAGCATTAGGCTAAGTGAAATAAGCCAGGCAGTGAATGACAAATACCATATAGTCTCACCTATAAGTGGAATCTAATCAACAAAACAAACAAGCAAACAAAATATAACCAGAGACATTGAAATTAAGAACAAACTGACAGTAACCAGAGGGGAGCAGGGAGGGGATAAAGGGGGGAAAAGGGGAAGGGTTTTCAGGAACTTCTATAAAGAACACATGGACAACACCAAAGGAAGGTAGGATCAAAGGTGGGAGGTAGGGATGGCTGGGGTGAGGAGGAGTGGTGGGGGGAAACGGAGACAACTGTACTTGAACAGCAGTAAAAAATGTAATAAATTAATTAATTAATTTAATCTAATGGTTTACCTGTCTTCAATTTGGCTTCCACTGTGGACAATTGAGATCTGTGATAAAAATAATACTAAATTCAAATACACCAAATATGCACATAATGTATTAAATAATTTTTTTAAATACCATTCATAGTTTTTTAAATATGTTAACTTTTCAGATTAAGGAGTCAAAACCACTCACTTAGTAAGCAACTGCCAGGACTCAGCAACCTCTGCCTTGAGACTTTTCACTTCCCAAAGCTCTGATCCTCCTTTCCCCCTGCGCCCTGCCCTTGCCCCAGGCTTTCTCACACCACAGCCTTCTGCATGCTGTTTCCCACCAAAGAAAAAGAATGTATCAAATGTCCACTATTCAGAACCTCTACTATTTAGACCCCTTTTTCTGATGCAAGTAGGGGTGAAAATCTTTCTGCTGGCACTGAGGATTATATCTATATAAGAATTTAACAAATAAATTATCAAGAAGATCCTTACTACTTCCCCAGGGATTGCTGATGATTACTATAAAAAAGAAACTAGTGAAGGAGTTTAAGAAGAAATTTGCTTGCAATGGAACTGCAATTGAGCATCCAGAATATGGAGAAATAATTCACCTACAGGGTCACCAGTGCAAGATATACATACCTCTGTAGAGACTGGGCTGTAGAGACTGGACTAGCTAAGGATGACCAGCTGAAGGTTCATGGGTTTTAAGTGCTTTTTGTCTGAATGAAGCTTAAGTCAAGGTTTCCTTGCAATGAGTAGAATGTCCCCTCTGTCCCTTATCACAAGTTTAAAAACCTCATGGCTTGTATTTATAATGTAACCATTTGGGGTCTGCTTTTAACTTGGACTAGTGTAACTTCTTCATGCAGTAAATTGAAAAGAGCTATGCTGTCTAGTGTTGAAGTCCCTCATTTAAACAGAGGTCAAACAATAGGCCCCTGGCAGTGTCCAGTCTGAAACAAGGCAATAAAGTGATTACAACCAACCCTAGAGCTCCAAGATCACATACAACTATGTCTGGCCAGAAGCTTCTCCCTAGCCAGAGTTCTCTGCTCTCAGAGAATGTCACCACCTTAACAGCCTTCGGTGAAGTTAAGAGGAGGGGATGGATAAGACAGCAATGGCATCTATACCACTAGAAGGAGCCTTCAGTAGTCAAAGATCTCAAACCTGACCAGGTGGGTGAAGCTTAGCGTAGCCACCTTCTTTCTAGTGAGGTGATAAGAACACGTGGCTTTCCACCAAGGCTTTTTGAAAAAATATAACCTAGCTACTTGATGTCCAAACACCAGAATGTGAGGCCCAGCTTCTACAAGAATTAAACTTTTAACAAGGGAACAAATTTCAAACTGACGTGTTATGTCATGTCGCTAGCTGTAGACTTTGCAACTTACTAGCAACAGCTGCCCAGAGCCATGTGAAGTAACAAACTCATTTTTGGGACTTCTTCCCTTCAGTTTTACTGCTGTACAATGTATTTAAACCTTTAATTAAATAAAACATTTTACCAGAAATAAAAAGTGTCAAAAGCTAAAAAAAATCATATGTAGTGTTAGAAGAGACATTGTAAAAGAGGAACTGGGAGGGAGGAAAATGGCGGCGGAATAGGAGGGAATGGGGTCCGCTTCCTCCTGCCCACTGGTGAGACATCTGGCCGATTCTCTGAGGAGCAGAGCGATCACCCAGCTGCATTCCAGCTTATAAGAAGATTGGCTACCAAGATCACTCGGGAAAGTGAATTCAGTGATCGGATGGTAGGGAGTTTGCTTCAGAACAAAAGGGTCCTGCGGGACCAGCGGGGACCAGGGAGGACTGCACCGCCAGTCTCGGCAGCTGCCCAGTGGGTTGCAAGATCCTTGGAGGGAGCCGGATTGGGAAGTGTGAGGGGCCAAAATAGGCACTTCCCAACTATTTGAAGAGGCACTGTCCCCAGCAGTCCAGTGGCCGGTGCACACCTGGGGATGGGCCGGTGGCAGCTGGCGTTCCCAGCAAGGGGAATTGGAGGCTGCACTAACCTGGAGACCCGAGGCCTGTGGCTGCCCACTGGGGCACGCCTTGTGAAGCCAATCAGGGATGGCTGGGGTCTGTGCGTGACAGGGCGCCTGGGCCGGAGGCTCAAAAGCCCCGAATCCAGGGACAAAAGGGGAGGGTGAACACAGGGGCCCAGAGCTCATGCCTGGAGGGTCCGGGGAAAAAGAGCTGACAACCCAGGCTGACTTGGCTCCGTGGGAGAAAGGCAGAGGAGCTCCATTGAGTCCCATTGAAGGGAGCCCCAGTCCTCACAAACTCTCAACTCAGTGTGGGGACCAGGCCACCCAGAAGGGGTGCTGCGAAATCCTAGCAACTGGGCTGGAGACAGGATGGCAGCTAACAGTGCACCTCAGGAAGGGAGAAAAGGAAACCTGATATCTACCCAGCCTGTCGCACACAGGAGGACCAGGGGAGCAGGCTTGACCGGCCAACAGAAGTTTAGCCAGCCAACAGAAGTTTTAAAGCCAGCCAACAGAAGTTTTTTTTTTTTTTCTTTCTTTTTTTTTAGCCCTCTTGTTTCTTGTTTGTTTGTTTGTTTTCCCCCACCCTTCTTCCTAGCTGTCCTTCTTTATTTTTTTAACTCCTTCTTCCTTCCCTTCATTTAGTATTCCTAGTCTTCTCTTTTTATTTCCTTTTTTTAAATTTTTTTTGTTTTATTATATTTTATCTTTTTTCCTTTTTCTTTTTTTTTCTCTTCTTTTTCTCCCTTTCCCTATATTCTTTATCCACAGATGAGACATTAAAATTGGGAGTTGTGAAGAGAATAGAGTTGGACTCAGATAAGGGTCAGCCAAAAAACAGAGAAAGTGGCACAAAATTAATTGAACTTGACAGATCAATTTAAGAAACAGAGGCTAGCAAGAAGAGTCTCACAAACAATGGTAAGACAAAGAAACAATCCCCAAAAGAAAGGAAGGGAGGAAGCCCCAGAAAGAATGATAAATTAAATGGAGGCAAGCCAAATAGCAGATATTGAGTTCAAAGAATTGGTTCTCAGGAAGCTCAAGAAGCTTGAGAAGCTCGATGAGCTCACAGAAAATTACCAGAAACTACAGGGAAATTTTAATGAACTCACTGCAAACTATGTCAACATGAAAAAGGAAATAGAAACTATTCACAAGGGCCAAGAGGAAATGAAGAATACAATATCTGAACTGAAGAACACAATAGAAGGAATCAAAAGCAGGCTCGATGAGGCAGAGGATCGGATCAGTGAGCTGGAAGACAAGGTAGAAAAAAACACCCAAAAAGAGCAAGAACAGGAAAAGAGGCTCAGAAAGAATGAAGAGGTATTAAGGGAAATGCAGGACAACATGAAACGTCATAATATCTGTATAATAGGGATACCAAAAGGAGAAGAGGAGCAAGGGATGGAAAACCTGTTCGAAAAAGTAATGATGGAAAACTTCCCTAATCTGATGAGAGAAAAAGTCACACAAATCTAGGAAACACAGAGAGTCCCAATCAAAAGGAACCCTAACAGGCCCACTTCAAGACACATCATCATTAAAATGGCAAAATTGCAAGATAAGGAGAGAATCTTAAAGGCAGCGAGGCAGAAACAGGAAGAAACATACAAGGGAGCCCCCATAAGGGTAGCAGCTGACTTCTCAATGGAAACAGACCAAGCCAGAAGAGAATGGCAAGAAATATTCCAAGTAATGAGAACCAGAGGCCTGCAACCAAGACTACTCTATCCAGCAAGGCTCTCAATCAAGATACATGGCCAAATAAGGAGCTTCCCAGACAGAAGAAGTCTGGAAGAATACACCTCCACCAAACCAGCTCTGCAAGAGATGCTAAAGGGACTGATTTAAGGAAAGGAAGGGAAAGAGAGAGAGAGAGAGAGGAACACAGGTACAAAAAAATGGCAATGAATAAGTACCTAACAATAATAACCTTAAACTTTAATGGATTAAATGCTCCAATTAAAAGACATAGAATAGCAGAATGGATAAGAAAGCATGACCCACACATATGCTGCCTACAAGAGACCCACCTCAGGACATAAGACCTACACAGACTGAAAGTGAAGGGCTGGAAACAAGTTTTCCAAGCAAATAGACAAGAAAAAAGAGCTGGGGTAGCAATACTCATATCAGACAAAATAGATTTCCAAAAAAAGGGCCATAAAAAGAGACCCAGAAGGTAACCTCATAATACTCAAGGGAAGAATCCATAAAGAAGACATAAACATTGTAAATATATATGCACCCAACATAGGAGCACCTAAATATGTAAAGAAAAGCTTGGAGAACTTCAAGAAAGACATTGATAGCAACACAATTATAGTAGGGGACTTCAACACCCCACTGTCAAAAATGGACAGATCTTCCAAACAAAATATCAGCAAAGATATTGTGGCATTGAACAATGCCCTGGAAGAAATGGACTTAACTGATATATACAGAGCCTTTCACCCCACAGAAGCTAAATACACATTCTTTTCAAATGCACATGGAACATTTTCAAAAATAGACCATATGATAGGACACAAAACAAGCCTCAACAAATTCAAGAAAATTGAAATCATACCAAGTATTTTCTCGGACCACAAGGGACTGAAATTAGAAACCAACCCTAAGGAAAAAACCCCAAAACACTCAAAATCATGGAGACTGAATAGCATGCTATTAAACAATGAATGGGTCAAGGACGAGATTAGGGAAGAAATCAAAAAGTTCCTTGAAACAAAGGAAAATGAACTGACAACAACCCAAAACTTATGGGACACAGCAAAGGCAGTCCTGAGAGGGAAGTTCATAGCGATACAGGCCTTCACAGTTCCAAGTCCCTGTGGGTCTCTCCAGCTTTTCTTCCCAGTTTATCTGAGTGAGAATGAGGGACCACCCAGTCCACCAGTCTCAGCCGCGGTTTCGCCAAGTGCACCTGCTGCGCTTTGGCCAGGTGCGCCCGCCACGGGCCTCTCCGGGCAGCTGGAGCGTTGCCGGTACCGCTCCACAAACCGCGTTTTGCCAAGTGCTCTCCACCCGGCTCCACCCTGCTTACTGGTCTGTATGAACGTGTGTCCTTTAACTCCTTGGTTGTCGGATTTCCACTCAGTTCAGTTTTTTGTTGGATCTGGCTGTTTTTGTTTTTTTAATTGTTGTTTTTCCTCTTTTGGTTGTGCGAGGAGGCACAGTGTGTCTACCTACGCCTCCATCTTGGCCGAAAGCAGTCTACAGATTTTTTTATTATTATTCTATTAAAGTTGTCCCAATTTCCCCCCTTTGCCCTCCTCCGCCTGCCTCCCCCATGCTAACAGTCAATTCCCACACTGTTGTCCAAGTCCATGAGTCATTCATACATGTTGTTTAACTAGTCCTCTCCCCTTCATTCCATCATTATCCCCCTCCCCCCTCAATGCAATTCCTATCAAAATACCAATGGCATTTTTTTTTACAGAACTAGAACAAATAATTCTAAAATTTATATGGAATCAAAAAGGACCCTGAATAGCCACAGCAATCTTGAAAAAGAATAATTAAGTTGGAGGTATCACCCTACCTTATGTGGAACTATACTATAAAGGCTATAGTAGTTCAAATGGCATGATGCTGGCATAAAAACAGACACATAAATCAATGGAACAGAAGAGAAATAAGCCAATGCCTATATGGGACAAAGCAGGCAAGAATATACCATGGAGTAAAGAGAATATATTCAATAAATACTTTTGAGAATACGAGACAGACACATTCTCACATGTTTAAACTTCAGGCACCTTCAAAGTACTCTCCATTTGATGCAATAACTTATAGAGATGTGTTTCCACTGCTCAAAACAGTAAACAGTTTTTGAACTCATCCATTTGATGCCTTTTGGTGCATCTGTCAGTTTTTGTTTCACCTCTTTCATATCAGCAAAATGTTTACCTTTAAGAACTTTTTTCATCTGGGAAACAAAAAGTCACTCAGGGCGAGAAGTGAATAGGGAGGTTGGGGCATGGAGGACATGCTTTTTTTTTTTTTGGTCAAAAACAGCTGAACACTTAGTACAGTGTGGGCAGATACACTTGTAAATTACCTGTATCATGAAATGGGCAAACATGTTGAAAAGTCTTCAAAGCAAAATTCACTGAAGCAAATCACAGCCTCTCACAACAGTGTCAGCTGGTACACTCATAAAGATGTGTTCCTAGAATACTCATAAGTGAGGAAGCTTGTACTACACAGGGATCACTCTCCAGAAGTTAATGCTGGCTTTTGGGGGGGTCTCCCCTTATATACAAGAATAAACTAAAAAAAATTAAAGACTGAAATGTAAGACCCAAAACCTAGAAAAACTAAAACTAGAAGAAAACATGGGAAGTACAATCTTTGACATGACTCCTAATAATAATTTTTGGATATGTCTCCTCAGGCAAGGAAAACAAACAAAAAAATTAAAAATGAGACTACATCAAAATAAAAGTTTTTGACAGTAAAGCAGTCCATTAAAAAAATTTGAAAGACAACCAACTAAATGGGTAAAGATGTTCATCAATAATATTTCCAATAAGGGTTATCCAAAGTACAAGGTGGGGCAAAAGTAGGTTTACCATCTTAAGTACACTAAACACTGAGTTTATTCTTGTATTATTATTTATTAATTATTGTATTTTTCTATACAAACAACTGTAAATATACTTTTGCCACATCCTTTATATGAGAAACTAACACAACTTAAAAAAAAGCAAACAATTTGATTAAAAAACAGGCAGAAGACATAAATAGAAATTTCTTTTTTGGGCCACATATGTGGAAAAAGACATATAAAAAGATACTCAATGTTACTAATCACTGGAAGAATGGAAATTAAAGTCAGAATGAGATACTACTTCATAACTGTCAGAATTGCTATTTTCAACAAATCAACAAACAACTGTTGCAAGGATGTGGAGAAAAGGGAATGCTCATGCACTTTTGGTGGGATTGTAAATTATTTTTGCAGCCACTATGAAAAACAGTATGAAGTCTTCTAAAAAATTTAAAATGGAACTGCTTTATGATTCAGTGATTCTACTTTTAGCGATTCATCTAAGAAACCCAAAACTCTAATTCAAAGGAATATATGTACCCCTATGTTCATTGCAGTGTTATTTATAATAATCTAGTTATGAAAGCAATCTAAGTGTCCACTGATAGACCAATGGATAAATAAGAAGTGGTACATATATACAATGGAATATTACTCAGCCATAAAAAAATAAAATTTTGCTATTTGGGACAACATGGGTGGACCTAGAGAGTATTGTGCTAAGTTTAACAAGTCAGACAGAGAAGGACAGATACCATATAACTGCACTTATATGTAGAATTTAAAAAAGAAAATAAAGAAACAAAATAGAAACACATCACAGGTACAGAAAAACTTTGATGGTTGCCAGATGAGAGTGGTGTTTTGGGGATGGGTGAAAAATGGGAAGAGATTATGGTGTGCAAATTTACAGCCATAAAAACAGTCACAGGGATATAAAGTATAGCATAAAAAATATAGCCAAGGGGAGTTCCAGTTAAGATGAAAGAGGAGGTAAATGCTGTGCTTGCCTCCTGCCATGACCATATCAAAATTACAATTAAACTGTAGAATAATCATCTTGGAGAAACATCTTAAGACTAACTGAAGAGAAGCCCTGTAATTAACAATATAATGAAGAAGCCAAGTCAAGACTGGTAGGAAGGGTGGAGACTCAAAATGGGATGGCCCCACACCTACATGTGGTGGTGAGAACTAGAAGGGATCCCTATGCTGCAGTGATCTCCCCTTGGGAGGGAAGAATCCAGCCTCCCAGAGAGCTCTCCGGCCCAAATAACCAGTGCTAAGAAGAGAAACTTCCACAACTTCTAGCTATAAAATCAGCAAGAATTCAATCTGTCCAGGTGAGACAGGTGGCTGCTGGAAACCCAGGTGTCCTCTTAAAGGGCCAACGCAAAGATTTACTCATTCACAGGCACTTACCCTGTGTTCTAGAAGAGGGACAGAAGCTCAGGAGTCACCAGACAGACAGAGTAACTGAGCTGCCTGACTTCAGGGCAAGGACTGGAGGGGCAGCTGCCACTGTCCCTGTGTTGAAACCTCCTCCCATGCAGCCAAATCTGAATCTGCATTAAGATGCTGAACTCTACTTGCCTACATTGATGATTCTATGAGACCCCACCCCACCCAACTTTCACATCACCAGGGGATCTTTCAGTAGTTACCAGGTGGTAATTACCAGGGTTCATGGGAGAGAGCCAGGTCAATAGCTCCCTCCCCTGCCAAACAAGGTTGGAGCAGCACAGGGCGGGGGGGGGGGGGGGACCTGGTTGCTTGAAGCCGCAGGGAGGGGAATAAGGACAAACTGGCAAATACATAGGGGTGGTGTGCACCCACTGAGACTGTGAACGCTGGCAGGGAAGAGCTGGGCTATGACGGACCCTGACCCGGTCAGTCCCCAGTGTGGTTGGAGAGTTGGGCTGTATGAGAGGCCAGGTGCTTGTTGGGAGAGGCAGGCTTGAATAGGAGGAAATTTTCAAAAAGAAACATAGAAAAAAGAGGCACTCAGCAGCTGTTTGGGGATTTCTCTGCAGCAGCCACCCCCGCCTCCTATGCCCCTACCCCTGCAGACTCCGGGACTGGTGCCCAACTGATACCATGGGCTGGCAGCTGCCTGCCCCTCCCCAGCAATGAGGCCGAGTGCTCAGGCCTGCAGCCCCTGGACAGAGTGCGCCTGACCCTGTCACCCAGAGGTATTGTAACAGGGTGCAACCAAGAGGTGGGCCCAGATAGGGATTTGTAATGGGGTCCAGAACTCAAGGTGTCCAGGAAATACTAGAAAAATGTATATAGGATGTCCTCACCCCCACAAGTCTGAACTGGGGGGGGATGGGACTCCTGGAGCAGGGCCATTCAGAGCTGTTTTGCATAACAGCAGCTTTGCAGCCAACCTCTGGCATGGTCATTTAACATATCTGTAACCTTTAACTGGTTTCACACATATGTTAAATAGCTGTGACCACGGCTTTGAGCCAGGGGGATGGAAGTGACTGCCACTCAAGATGTAACTGGGAGGCAACTACCCCTGGACACAGCATCTGCATGAGAGCCTGGAGATGCTTGGCTCCATGCTATGGGGCCACGCCTGCCCACAGTTACCATGACAGCCCAGAAGCTGGAAGAATATGAAGTGCTGGCAGGTGTAGCTGATTGAAGGAGGAGTCGGAAATGGGGCTGCAGAGGAAGATTGGTACGGGGATTTAAACCCAGGCATGGCAGCCATAACTGGGTCTGGACCACAAGGCTTTGGAGGAGTGGGGACACCTCGGCCTGTGAGACGGAGAGAGAGGACCACGTGGCTTTGGGTGGCTCCTTTTGCCACGTGGCCTAGGAAGCAGGAGAGACTTTGCCTGGAAGAAAAGGGGTGAAAGGACTCTTGCTGGTGGGCCATGAGAAGGTGCCATATGGTTTTGGATTAACTGAAGATCGCAGTGGCAACACAGCGGATAGTGTCGGAACCAAGGGTCTGCCTGAATCACGGACTTCTACTTCTTTTCCTGAGATACAGTAGCCTGGACTGGGCAAAGGGGAGAAGGAAGGATTGTGTGTGTTTGTGGGTATTCTAGAGAACTCTAGTATTTTAAAGGAGACCTTAAGTCATTACTCCAAGCCTGTATAACTTGAAAATAAACAATTCATTTCCTTTCTACCAGTCTCTGGCATTGAGAGACGTATTTCCACTGGCAGCGAGCATAATTAACCTGGTGCGGTGCTGGGATATTTTTGGGTGTCCCCGCCCTGTTCTGTAACAGTACTGCTCACCCGGCCCCTGTGCCCAGGGCCCTGCAGGGCTGACTGGCTCTCTAAGAGGAAGATGGGGATGCCCCCAGCAGAGGAGAGCTACAGGGCTCAGGGAATCAGTAATCCCCAGAAAGACTTACCTCAGTAGGGGGAGCTGAACTACCCTGAAGGGACTCTGAGAGTCCCTAGCATCTAGGACAGCGAAGAGCAAGAAGGTGGTGTGTTTGAGTTGACCCTAATTGGTGCACCTCAAAGACAGCACAACGCAACTCTTGAAGTGAAGGTGTAGGCTGGGCCCAGAAGGGCACTGAGGGGCTGGCAGCTAACTGAGGAACTGGGCTGGAGGCTGGGAAACTGAGAAGGGAAGCTCAGGAAGGGAGAAAAGTGAAACCAATCCCTCCTCAGCCCGCCGCAGCCAGGAAGACCAAGAGAACTGGCTTGGCCTTTTTGAAGCCAGCAGAAGGCTTTTTTTTTTTTTTAAATTTTTAGAAATTCCTTCTTCCTTTCTTTCCTTCTTTCTTTTTTTATCCCATCTTCCTTCCTTCCCTTTTTTTTTATTCCCACAAGTGAAACAATAAAACCCTGGAGCTATGAAAAGACCAGAGGTAGACCCAAAGAGGGGTCATCCCAACAACTGAGACAGTGAGACAAATTTCACTTTCTTACTCCAGAGAACTTGCAAGTTATTGTATATTTATATTATTATTATTATTTTCATTATTCTTACATCTTCTATTTTATTAGTATTTTTGTATTTCTCTTCTTTCTGTTTAGTCTTCTTTTGGTTTGTTAAATTGTATGGTTTGAGTGGTTTCTGCTGTTCTCTCTTTCATAGTGTATTTTTAATTTTCTGTCTTTCACTTCACTTTTGTTCCAATAGCACACTATTCTAGGTCCTATACTTCCTATTCTTGCTATCTAGATCATATAGAGTCTGTCATATGATTGTTGCTCCATTACTATTATAAATAATTGCTGTTCCATACAATTGTAAATACAACAGAGCACCCCTCCCAAATCTTAGCTCACTTCACTGTTTCCTTTATTACCACGGTGGTTAACTTTATTACCACGGTGGTTAACTCTATTCTAAAGCACACTACACCTATTTTCTATCCTTTATTCTCATTTTACCTCATAATCTGACCTCTCACAAGCTCACTGCTTTCTAGACGCAGATCACAATCCTTCCCTGCCCCTAAGAAGAGTCTAATCTTTTTTCCACCCTTTCTAAAAAGTGGCTAGTTGGGTGAAATATCACAGTAAACACTACACATATCCAAAGGATCTCCTATCTCTTCTCTAGGGGTTGGCACTTTAAATACCATAGAATATACACCCTATGTCTTAAACCATTTTGCCTTCCCACTCCAACTGATCACAAAAAAGTAGGTGGGAGCTGTGAACACCAATATACCTGCTGAAACCCACCAACAAAAAAACACCAACAGATAATAATGGAAGAAGGTGAAGGAGGGAGTAGAAGCCACACTAACCTCAATCCACAACCAATCTGGATATACAACTAAATGGTGGAGGAATTACCCAGAACAAACAACTGAACATGAGCAAGAGAGAAGCCTCAAAACCTTGTATACATGGAAGAGCCAGCTTCAACACAACCTGTCCACACCTGCACAACAGAATACAAGACATGGTAGATGGAGTGACCCTCAGTTAATCAGCTGGAGGGAAGGACCCACCAAAGAAAGACCCAACAACAATCAAAACCCAAAGACATACAGAGAGACAACATAAATGACAGCTCAAGACCAGAGAGCTCAGGAGATCAAGGAGACTGCACCACTGAAACTCACAGGTCTTCTACCATAGAAGTTCACACATAAACCCAGGGAGTCCGAACAGATCAATTTAAGAAGCAGAGGCTAACAAGAAGAGTCTCACAAACAATTGGAAAAGAAAAAAACAAACCCCAAATGAAAGGAAAGGAGGAAACCTCAAAAAGAATGCTAAATGAAATAAGGGCAAGTCAATTATCAGATATTGAGTTCAAAGCAATGGTTATCAGGAAGCTCAGTGAGCTCACAGAGAATTACCAAAAACTACAGGGAAACTACAATGAACTCACTACAAACGATATCAATATGAAAAAGGAAATAGAAACTATCAACAAGGGCTAAGAGGAAATGAAGAATACAATTTCTGAGCTGAAGAACACAGTAGAAGGAATCAAAAGCAGGTTCAATGAAGCAGAGGATCGGATCAGCGAGCTGAAGGACAAGGTAGAAAAAAACTCCAAGAACGAGCAAGAAAAGGAAAAGAGGCTCAGAAAGAATGAAGAGGGGTTAAGGGAAATACAGGACATGAAATGTAATAATATCTGTATAATAGGGATATCAGAAGGAGAAGAAGAAGAGCAAGGGATAGAAAACCTGTTTGAAAAAGTAATGATGGAAAACTTCCCTAACTTGAGGAGAGAAAAAGTCACGCAATTCCAGGAAACACAGAATCCCAATTATGAGGAACCCAAAGAGGCCCACTTCAAGACACATCATAATTAAAATGGCAAATTCCAAGATAAAGAGAGAATCTTAAAGGCAACAAAGGAGAAACAGGAAGTAACATACAAGGGAGACCTGATATGGCTAGCAGCCGACGTCTCAATGGAAAAGCACCAAGCCAGAAGAGAGTGGCAAGAAATATTCCAAGTAATGAGAAACAGAGACTTGCAACCAAGGCTACTTTACCCAGCAAGACTCTCAATGAAGATGGAAGGCCAAAATAAGGAGCTTCCCAGACAAAAGAAGTCTAAAAGAATACACCTCCACCAAACCAGCTCTGCAAGAGATGCTAAAGGGACTGCTTTAAGAAAAGGAAGGAAAAGAGTGAGAGAGGAACATAGGTACAAAAAAATGGTGATCATAAATACCTATCAATAATAAACTTAAATGTAAATGGATTAAATGTTCGAATCAAAAGACATAGAATAGCAGAATGGATAAGAAAGCATGACCCACACATATGCTGCCTACAAGAGACCCACCTCAGGACATAAGACCTACACAGACTGAAAGTGAAGGGCTGGAAACAAGTTTTCCAAGCAAATAGACAAGAAAAAAGAGCTGGGGTAGCAATACTCATATCAGACAAAATAGATTTCCAAAAAAAGGGCCATAAAAAGAGACCCAGAAGGTAACCTCATAATACTCAAGAGAAGAATCCACCAGGAAGACATAAACATTATAAATATATATGCACCCAACATAGGAGCACCTAAATACGTAAAGAAAATCTTGGAGAACTTCAAGAAAGATATTGATACCAACACAATTATAGTAGGGGATTTTAACACCCTGCTGTCAAAAAATGGACAGATCTTCCAAACAAAATATCAACAAAGATATTGTGGCATTGAACAACCTAGATGAAATAGATATACAGCCTTTCATTCCAAAGAAGCAAAATACACATTATTTTCAAATGCACATGGAATATTTTCAAAGATAGACCACATGATAGAACACAAAACAAGCCTCAACAAATTCAAGAAAATTGAAATCATATCAAACATTCTCTCTGACCACAAGGGACTGAAACTAGAACCCAATGTCAAGGAAAAAAATAAAAAACATTCAAACTCATGGAGATGGAATAGCATGCTATTAAACAATGAATGGGTCAAGAATGGTATCAAGAAGGAAGGTGGGAGGAAATAATGGGAGGAAAACGGGGAAGAGCTTTCAGGAATAACTATAAAGGACACATAGACAAAACCAAAGGGGGGTGTTCGACATATTCAAATGGCTAAAAATATCAATCACAAAATCGATACATATTTATTTGTTTCATTTACATTCAAGATAATAATGAATTATTATATTCAGAAGACAAAAGGAAAAATCCAAACAAAAAAGGCATAGCGAAGTTTGTTAATAATATATAAAAATAAGGCAGATAATAATATAAAAGATTAAGCTCTAACAGCACATATTACTATCTTTGAGTATTTCCTTACCTGTGATTGTTTTTTAATTTTACCATTTGTCTTTTGTCCAATTGAATCTGCAACTTGTGCTTTTCTTGTTTCTTTCTCCAATGGTATGGATTGTGAGTCTTCACTTACTTCTGTTTTACTTATTCTCCTTTCCATTGTTGTCTTGGTCTTCCCATCACTTTTAAGTAACTCCCTTTGATTTAGGAAATACTTTAGTTGATGCTTAGTTTTTTCAGTTTCCTGTTTTTTAAAAAGTAACCATTTATGAAGTATTAATTTTGTGACATTTTCTTGCCACTATTACAACTTTTAAAAATCTGTATATATTTATACCCATATTAGTTTGGAGGAACTCAGTTAAACCACTGGTATAATAGTTTAATATATCCTCAAAGTTAAAAATTATGAAAATCTTCTTCCACTTTGAAGACAATTTTTATATCCAGGAGGCACTCCTGCTGTTATTTTTTTTAAAGGTTAAAATTATGTAATTTATATATATATATATATATATATATATATATATATATATATATATATAATATATTATCATTTACATATATACATAAATTTAAAAACTATGGAAATAGTGTCAAATTATATATATATGTAAAATAATTCACATATTTTTATTAGTAGTATGAACTGATTCTTTTCCTGAAAAAAATATAGCAAAAGTCTTTTGAAGACATATCCTTTTTATTCAACAATTCCACTTGTAACAATTTGTTTTTTTAAAATAATTACTTTATTGTAGTTCAATTACAGTTATTTGCATCCTCTCCCCTCCCTTCCTCCCTTCCCCTCCAACCCCACCTCCCCTCCAGCCTCCCTCCTCCCTCTTAGTTCTGTCCATGTGTCCTCTACAGTGATTCCTGAAAACCCTGCTCCCCATTGTCCCCCTCCCCCTCCCCCATGGATATTGTTAGACTGTTCTTAATTTCAATGTCTCTGGTTATGTTTTGCTTGCTTTCTGCTTTTGCTGATTATGATCCAGTTAAAGGTGAGATCATATGGTATTTGTCCCTCACTGCCCGGCTTACTTCACTTAGCATAATGCTCTCCAGTTCCATCCGTGCTGTTGCAAAGGGTATAAGCTCCTTCTTCCTTTCTGCTGCGTAGAATTCCATTGTGGAAATGTACCATAGTTTCTTGATCCATTCATTTGTAGATGGGCACTTAGGTTGTTTCTAGCACTTAGCTATTGTGAATTGTGCTGCTATGAACATTGGAGTGCAAAGGTTCTTTTGAATTGGTTTTTCAGGATTCTTAGGGTATAATCCCAATAGTGGAATTGCTGGGTCGAAAGGCAGTTCCATTTTCATTTTTCTGAGGAAGTTCCATACTGTTTTCCACAGTGGCTGCACCAGTCTGCATTCCCACCA